>WWET01003244.1:113860-141479 GCA_011038615.1 Limnodynastes dumerilii | reverse complement strand
GCGTACCAGACGTCCAGATGATCAACGTGGAACTCAGTCTGATTACAGAAGTCTAGTCTACAGTCTAGGTTTCCGGTACATCAGGATAAGTCGCTGGGGGGTAGAGCCAGAACTACGTCCGTCTTCCATAGACGGCCGTAATTCAATGAACAATAGCTACTGTGCATGCGTATTAGCTATTGTACGTAATCTGCGTATCGTTTCGATACGTAGATTGCGTATATGCGGACCACATATACGCAATCTATGTTTCAAAACGATATGCAGATTACGTACAATAGCTACGACGCATGCGCAGTAGCTATTGTTCATTGAATTACGGCCGTCTGTGGAAGACGGACGTAGTTCTGGATCCGGCCCTGGGTTAGTATCATTCAGAAGTCTGGTGGTGATGTAGTGTGATTGTCAGCTGCAAGCGCTCAAGCTGACGCGTTTCAAGCCTAGTGTGGCTCTTTCTCAAGTGACCAAACATGCTAGGCTTGAAACACATCTGGCACGCAAGGGGAGGGTTGTTGGGCTGCTATTTTGTAATGTTTTAAATATACCATGTTATGTATGCAATGTATTACTAAATGATCGTTTTTAGTACATACTGCACCAATTTCTTTTTTTCTTTTTCTGTCTCCTTGTTTATAAGTGAATATTGAAGAAGAAAAAGGAGAAGATTTCCGGATTTGCTATATTAGTTTATATTCTTATCCCCAAAGACTGCCTACACATTTTTAGGTTTTTAATCCATATGAATTATTTATGGTTCCATTCTACATGAATTGTTTTATGAGTCAAATACACAGTCATATGTTTTTAACCTTATGAATTAAATATACTGTCAGATGTTTACTTTAGTATAGGTCTGAATAGTTTATGTTAAATATTCAACTAGTTTAATATATATATACATACATACACACACATGTACAAATATATACATATATGCAACATGCATATATAAACATACACAGACACACACACCGTCCTGTAAAAACAAACATTTTATAGACTGCTATAAAAATAAAGAATAAAAATAAAAGCCTTCTCTTCCCTCCTCTGATCTCACAGATCCACAGCAGCACGGGCTGTACTCTCTGCAAATTGATGTGATGCAGGTACATGTAGGTCACATGTCTGCATCACACTTTAGTTATTTTGACTTAGAGGGAGGAGTAGGAGGGAGGAGCGGGGCACTGTGAGAATCTGTATCACTAAAAGTTATACAGACTTATCAGGAATCTGCCAGCCAGCAATAATTAATTACACTGGCCAGCATTTTCCTGATTAGTTTGCATGACTCTGTTATACAGACATGCAGGGCCCCCTTTCCCTATGCATGGAGTGCACGGAGAGAGCAGCAGCTCTGTGTATATGGTCACTGCTCTGTGTACTACATCCTTTTTTATTTTCAGTTTGTGAAGGGGGGGGGGGGTTTGGCTACTGGAACCCCCCTTCCTCGTGTGCACTACTAATCTTAATATGTTCAAGATAAGACTTAGCAAAGACTTAAAAATCCCGGCAGACTTCTTCTTCAGCAATGTCAATAATTCCTGCAAAAACAGCTGGCAAAAAGGCAAAAAAGGGTAAGTATTAGTCAGGGGGTAGGGCTTATTGATGTGATTTGCATAATTAGCATCATTAAGCCCTGCCCCCTGATTGCATCTATAGCTTCCCACTGGGATCTCCCAGAGGGAAGCTGTTAAAAGTCAGCAACTATTCTAAACAGCGATGCTACATAGGTCAGGATGCTTGCAACCAGTGATGATCCTGAATTCTATGTGACTTTGATTGCCCATTAAAATTACTTAATAGACCACATATTTCTTTATTATGTATTCAAAATGGTAATATTAGTGGCTTGACTAAGGTTAGCCATGTGAATAATTGTGTTCTCTGTATTTGTTAGCCTGTAAAAGAGAAATAATTGTATTTGTTATGCTAGATGCTGAGCAAGTGCAAAGCTCAGTGAATATTTTATAAACTATGTGTATGATTTCTACTTAGCTCTTCTAGTATAATGCGTTCAGAGTTTGCTGACCATAGTTTTAGACCTTTATGGACAAAGAAATGAAGATGGCTTTATATACTGATATAATTACTGGGAGCTGAGTTACTCTGATTTAAGTCTTCCAGTATATAGTCATCAAGCAAGTTACAGGCCTTACACTTCAGTGTAATACACCCAACTCGCTCCTCTAATGACACTTATGCAAGGAATTCTATTGTGTATTATTCCAATGTGTAATGAAATTTGGCTAAAAGGGGTTAATGACAATAAGCACGGCTGTATTCCAGAGCACAGTGATATATGACAAAGGAAAAGAAACCTAAAACATAACCCTCAGATGAACCATAACAAGCACCTTGGGAATACACTAGGTTAACTGTCTAACTTCCTGCTTTTCATCAATGGGACTCTCAGAGGTAGTGAAGCTGAAGAAAGAGGTGGGAGTGAAGAGGACCACAGCCAGATGGTGAAAGAATCATTCTGTCCCTTGGCACAGTTCTCCTACACATGGTTTTCATAAGCACAAATAGATCCCAGAAACTTCCTGGACAGCTTTTATGCTTGAAATCAATGCTCTTGACTCCTCTTCTGTGGAATTTTTTTTTTTTTTTATATTATTATTTCACAAGAGGGTGAATTGTGCAACCTTGTTGACAAAAGGATGTTGGGCGTATATTATTTTTAATGCACAGTCTGGGCTAGTGCAGCCTTTTCTCTGAACGAGGAAAACACAGAGGTTCTCTGCTCTAACGTGGGTGATAGGAGGGGGTGACTCCTATGCCACAGAGTGGACAACGAGGACTGGACACTAAACAGCTGGACAATAACAAGTGGATAGCAACTGAGTGCAACAGAACAGCGTGTTCTATATTGCAGAGCGTCAGACGAGACGTTGTTGGCTGTAAATGTGTTTTGAACAGATTGCACTAATATAGAGGAAGCAAGGAGTTTATCTCTGTTTATATCCAGATGTCTTGGATGCCATGGCTTCAATAAGAACATAATAGAGAGCTTTGGCCTTGGTATTTATTCAGTTTCTGAACAGTTTCATCAACGTATTTATTTCACAATATAAGAGAAATTGTAACTTTAAAGCACTGATATGATTTGTTCTGATCTCCAGGGGAAGATCCGTGGAACATGCCACAGGATGTACAGAAGAACACTTGGTCACCACCTGTCAATCAGCTATTTTCTCAGGTAAGATGGCTATTATATTCCAGGGACTGGAACGGCAAGTTTATGGCCATGAGATCGAAACACAGATTCCCAAGACTGCCTGAGGTAAACAAGCCTCAAAATGAATTTATTTTATTTCATTCGAATTAAGCTATTTAAATATATAAATATATTCAAGGCAATGGAACCTAGTTAGCTTAGGACCACCCTGTATGTGAATGTGTTTCATAGTGTTACAATATGTAAGTGTCTGTCTATACTGTCTCTAGGAGGTAATGTAGGAGCAAAGAATTATCTCCTGGCCACAAGCCCTGTTTATATATGTATGTGTGTGTATATATATATATATATATATATATATATATATATATATATAATCAGTCTATCAGTTCACTGATTAGATACATGAACATGTAATGAGCGTTTAATAAATTATGTAACATGCAAATATAATAACAGATGGAATGTACCAGTCTGTGTATATAGCAGCATATACATTTCTGTGCCATTTGTTAATTTAACATCTATCTTTTAACTGGGGAAGAAACTAAATTTGAAAATATTATATATAATGCTATGTAGCAGTAATTATGCTTAATATACCTCCCATTAATGGTGGCATTTGGATTGTCAGAGGACATATAGGGCCAGATTCAATTAGCTTCGCAGCAGCGTATTTTGCGGTGCGAAGCTAATTACGTGAAATTTTTTTGGGTGACTTTTATGCACACCCCATAGAGGTGCGCATAAAAATTCACCCAATTGTCATACCGTATATGACAGGAAAATGCGCAGCGTGTACTTTTTCCCGTCATCGCGGCTAATTGAATCTGGCCCATAGAGGTGTAGACATGTCACCAGGGGGTGTGATTACTATGTGGGAGTGATCATGCCATTGTGGGCTGTATAGCAATATAATAATTCAACCCCTTATTCCTGCCCTCTTCTCAGCACTCTGCATAATTGTGGCAGGTGCATATGGTATCCACTGATTGGCTATTGAGCCTTTAATAAACCAATCATCATTTTCTTTAAAATCAATCAATCAATGAAATGTGGTTCCTTAAAGGTGATCAACATCATTGATATAGTAAGTACATTTTCTAAACTCTACCCAAAGCTATGTTGGGATTTATTTTCTTTACATATAACTTTCTATGCTTTAAAAGGAATTCTCCACCATCTATAAACCTATTTTGAGTATACTAGAACTTAATTGTCTTTGATAGATGAAGCATTAGTGGGCTTCTGAGAGCGATGGCATTACATTTTGGAAAAGAGGTTCTTATTGGATTATCTCCCACTATACAGATATGTCTACTAAATCTTTTGTTGCCCTGCATGTCTTTTAGGAATTGACTGCAAGCGAAGCAGAAGCAAATCGACAAGGTACTTCCTCTTTTCCAATGGAAGAGTCTACAAGAGGACTACTCTGAAGCTCCTGTGTCTCTAAACAGTAAGAGATTATGTGCTGCAGGATGAGAGAACCAGCACATGGCCTTTTACTGATCAGGGTGACAGGAGAACCCAATGGACAATTTAATCCTACAGAAGGGACGATGGTCACAGATGAGGCATCTGTGGGTTGTACCTACAGATCTTCTCTGTGTACAAGTGAAAGGAGTGGCCCATGTTTGCCAGACATTCGAGGATATAACATACTTGCAGTCCAATCTTCCATTGTATTGTGCTTCTTTTTCGTGTTAAATGTTTGTATGATAAAAGATAACCTTTATCACACACATACAGTGCACTAGAAATTCATTATATACTAATACAGATGTGTAGGTGTAAGGCATGATCTGTGTGGATGCTGAAGGTATACATTTCATCTCAGAGTTCTGCTGACTTGAATACTGCTTGCTGAAGCTTTGGCTAATACTGCTTTACAGTGAGAAGAGATGAGCATTTTCTTCTTTAATTCATATCCCAAGATAGATAGATAGATAGATAGATCAGGCATACGTGAATCAATATGTGCTGCAATTGCGCATTTTTAAACTGAGCATTGTACATGAATTGACCACACATGCCCTGCTGCAGCATCAGAATAGTATCCTCCCAATGCACATCATGTTAATATGACTCTTTCCATATTTTAAAAGTACCTAAAGTACTAGCATACAGGGCAGTGCTGCATCTCTTACCTGCACAGCTGTCTGCAGCTACTCCTCCGAGTTACATTGTTATGGGACAATTGACAACAACCTGTCAGGTTCATCCCTCCACCATCCGCAGAATCCAATGAACTTCATCAAGTAGTGTTTAATTCAGTAGGGTGAAAGTCAGATTTCAGCCCCTACAAAAAGAAAGGAGCACCGAGGGAAATAGGGTCTATTTTCATAAATTATAATAGAATTGTCTTTAGAAAGACCTTAATAGGCAATAAAGTGCTACAAACACACACACACACACTTTTTTTTGGGAGGTGGGGGTTGAAAATAGCTGCTGCATAAACATGCCAATAAGCATGCCAGGCCTGATTGCCCAAAAAATGTCACTGTATGGGACAAGATATGTAAATGACCTTAAAAGGCTGAAGAGTTTTAAGTGATGAGGACACATAACAGGCAATTTAATCAAAATGTCCTTCACTTTGGGGATTACATACCTATAAAGGGACATGAGGGGGCACATGTCAGGGTCTCCATCATGTCATGTCAGTAACCACTTCCCATGATTACATGTTTTCTATAAGATCAACAAAAGAGCTCTGCAAACTGCTCGTTCACAGTTTTGTTCTGTACCTTTTGTTCTGGTGATTGCTATTGGACAACATGGATTAAAAAAAATTAGCAAAATATAAACCAAAAAAAATATGTGACAAATGGTTACATTATGAGTAGAGTGTGAATTAGCAATTTCTCAGTACAAACCCTGCTTCGCGATCTTCTGATCCACCATCATAACAACATATCTTCAAAATGTATGCCGTCCATACTGGCCATTCTGATAAATGCTAACTTAAGTGATTGACTCTTCATTTACCAGGTCATTCCATCTGAGCCATTTTCTGAGTCACTGGTCGATTATTGGGCAGTGTGTGGGTGGCTTCAGTATTGGAAATGAAACATTAAGGTATTGAAATATAACATTTTTCAGACCTCTCATTCAAGACATTTAATGCTGCTTAAACACACCTTAAATGGCCGTCTTAGAGGTCTCAGAACATTTTGGTGGGGGGAACCTATATTTATAACACTACAGGCTGGAATGTACATTCCCTGTCCATCTTTTCTGCCCAATTTTTGTGAATTCCTTACACCTCATTTGATTATTTTTTTCTGGAGCTAGATTGGTGATTCACTGCACATAAATAACATTCTGTATAAGTGGTGTGAAGCACTATTCCCCTCACTGTGCATGGTCAGTTTACAATACTATCATGCTGTGCTGGTTTGTTTTTTTTGTTGCCTTTCTGCCAATGTTGGCCTTGAACCTAATGTTTACATTTCCCTGATGCATTAACCTCTACCCACCCTTATTACTGTTATCCTGATATCCTTTCTTCTTCATGAGCTCTGTGTTGTGTTATTATGTTACTCCTTCTTTGTTTTTGCTACCAACCAAAAAAATGAGCCCTAAACTACAAAATGGGCCGGACCAGAACTAATAAAGTCAGGGGACTCACACAAATGACTTGCATGAGTCCCGACTTTATTAGTTCTGGTCCGGCCCATTTTGTAGTTTAGGGCTCATTTTTTTTGACACGTAACATCGGTGCATGTGTGCCCCAAGTGTCACGCAAGCGTACCTTCTAATGTATGGAACTCCGTTCTGTACGTTAAAAGTTACAATGAAGGGGCCAAACCTTCGCATGTCGTTCCCCTGCCGTTCAGACGGGGATAGGCATGGAAAATAAAGGGCAGGACTACCAGTTACACATTGATCTGTACCTGGACAGACGCAGATCATTGCATAAAAGTTATGGTAGGGTTCGGGTCTGGATCCGGCCCAGAGTTACTGATAATAGTGCCTGCATTGTCTTGGAGCAAATTATTACTATTATTACCTATTAAGAATTAACCAGGCTTACAGTGACAAGTGTCTATCTACCTATCTGTATCTCTTCCACAAAACTATTTGGGTTCCTTCTTATAAGCACTTCCTATCTAAATAAATGAATAGGACTTGTTTCTTCATACATAACATATGACAATTCAATATCACCATCAAAAGTGCCAAACCTTTTGGGAGTTTTATGTGTTTTGATGTTTCTTTTGTTTTGTTTTTGTGTGTGTGAGAGAGAGATACATTAAAATACAATTACATTGTTAATACATAATATTTGCACAGTCATATGGTTAATGGTATATTTGACATTTACAGTAACAAAATTGTGGTGCCTGAAATCTATGGAAAACAGGACTTTGCGGTCTTTTGTAACAAGTTCCCTCAGTACTGTATAATGCACGTGGTTGTAAGCTATACATAAAAAGAGTGATGAAGGCTAAACAATAATGGTTATATCAATGAGAAAAATAATAATGGACCTGATTCACAGACAAGAAGGAAATAAGCATTCACAAAAATACGCACCTAAGTGGCAAGGCAACTCCTATGACATGCCCCTCGTTCCTACAGATTTTAGCTGACCTCCGTGTCCACAGGGCTACCTTAACTCTCTGTGCGTATTTCTGTGCTTAAGTACATGCGTTCTTTGAAAATACACCCTTAATGCCCCATTTAAATGCCTCCCCCCACCCACTCTCCTTATATTCCTTCTTACAGAGGTCTAGAACTTCCTACTTATCTCACTAAGGATGGCGTTTAAGTATGTGCGTGATGGATTACGGTGCGTAACAGCTGGATCCCATGAGTAACTTTATGTCTGGGCATGTGCAGTTTATCCATTCCCGAAAATTTGCACAGAGATTCAGCTTGTTCTTACATGTGAGTCAGGGCCAATATATCTAAAGTTATAACCGTAACGAAATGGAAATTTTACAAAGCAGGATATTGATTTTAATATGAAATACAATTAAATTTAATACTATTGCAAATGAAAATCTCTAATTGTACGCTGTAGTAATATGTAACGTAAGATCCAAGTAATAAACTATACAATCAATAAGAATATGTGTTTGGTTTTAGACAAATTCTGGTGGTCCCTTCTGAAGTGCCCACATGCTTTCTGTAAGGTATGGTAAACTCCCGCTTGTAAGGCATCTTTGCAAACCATTGCTAATATGGCAGAGAGCTATCATTTCCAATAAGTTATCTTCTCATCAAGGAATTGTGTTTTATTGAAATGGACTAAATATATAATTTTATAGAAATAACCTTACACTTCTAATTCAACAGTGATGAAAAAGAAGATATGAAAAAGTAGGTACCAGATAGATCCAGAATACCAACAGACCAATGAGCATGAAGTGCAGACGACGTCAGGTATAAAGAGGATCACAGACCTGGGGCTAGATTTACTAAACTTCTTAGAAGGAAAAATGGACATGTGCCCCTAGCATCAGATTCTAGCTCTCACTTTCCTATTGCATAGTAGAAAATGTCAGCTGGAATCTGATTGGTGGCTATGGGCAACATCTGGATATTTACTTTTGAGAAGATTAATAAATCTAGTCTCTGGTTTCTCTGTATCTCACAGAAAGTCAGTACATGTAACGTGATGATATCATTGAGAAATACAGAGGCACCGTGACCGTTCCTCTGTATGCCTGATAACTAGGAAAGAGACCCTCAGGCTGTGACCACTGGCCCTACTGAAAGAGAAAGGAGAGCAAAAGGTAAGTAGTAAAATGACCATAGGATGTTATTGAAGCACTAACAGTGTATCTATTGTTACTTTTACTCTTTACTGTTAAATATTTTCTGGGGGTGGGAGTGGGGGTAGAAAGTTCTAGTTGTCTTGTAAAACAACAACAAGATTTAACAAGATAAAAAAAAAAGTGCCTTTCATTGGAAATGTTATCACTGTTAGTTTGGCTTTTTTATTTGATTGAATGTTCTCTCTCACAAACACCTTCCTTGATACATATTTTTAAACCAATTGCTTTTTTCCTTTTTTTTAACTGAATGCAGTAGTAATGAAAAAAAAACACTTTAATTACTGTTTTTCCTGGTTAGTTTAAAAAAAAATTCTTAAAAAACACCATATATTCAATAGGAAAAAGGAAATAGGAAAAAGTTTGACGGGTCCCCTTGTAATCTTCTCCGCCTGAGTGAAGGTGTTCCTGGTGGTCTACATTTTAAGATTTACACAATAGTGCAGAAATAACATTTCATTTTATGGAGTGACAGAAAAACACTTTGGGAAACTGCATTTTCATAGTCATTTCTTGGAATTCACCCCCAATCCACCATCACAAATAGACTCACAGAGCTTCGAAAACAAATGCAATACAGCATGAGGACCGGCAGAATCCCTATAATGAAGGAAATTACTGGCAGAGCACCTACAATGGGCTTCTCTGACGAACTTTTACTATTTTACTGTGGGCCTCTGAAAGAGAATTATGAAATAAAATGGTTCAGATACATGTACATGTTATAAAAACATTTTTACAAATACAATTTTTATGCGATACAATTAAATACATTGTAAATGTATGCCTCTCTATGTTATTTTAATTCAGGAAACAAAGCATATATAACATAACATATAAGAATTTTATATTATGAGCTTGATATATTAGTTGTGAGCTAAGTATTTATCACCTTAATACACATTGTTATACATTGTTGCAGTTACCTGTGTAGGTCCTTACCCGGTCCTTAAACCCTGGTAATAGAGTCTAAGTACAAGTAATAGAATTCTTTTCAGCAGAGCCATAGCTAGAAATTTTTGTACCAGGGGAAAAAAGAGAAATTGGTGCCCCCCATCCTGAATTAGTAACTAGTATAATATTAAAAATGAAGTTACTGCCATCCCACTACGACTTTGCGCCCTGAGCGACCGCCCCTATTGCCCACCCCTAGTTACGGCCCTGCCTTTCAGGACAAGCAGAAAATCAGAACCACTTAATTTAATGGGTGATCAGTAAAGCTGCCCGGGCATTAAGGACTGGATGCAGATATACAGAAAGGGAGTGTTATTTGCTAACAGTGCATGTGCAAGTGATACATTCCAGAGACAGATCAGGATGCAGAGTTCCATGGAGGGAAGGTGGGAAGTGGAAAGTACTTCTGCTAAGTGGGGAAAAGAGAAATATGTAGATAGTACAGTGAGGGTCTACTAAGCGCCATGCATACTATCCAGTAATAGGAGCCTACCCACATGTGATTTACATTGGAGTCTGCATGTTCTCCCTGTGTGTGTGTGTTGGTGTGTTCGGGCCTGATCCAGCGCTACGAAAATTCGCACGACGGGCGAATGCGAACGTTCGCTCGGGCGTATCAACATACACGCCCCTAACACTCCCATAGTAAAGTCCCTGCTTACGGCGGCTATACCCTACACTGGGTACGACCGTCGACGAAAATTCTTTTCGCACAAAATACGCTGAGCGTACGGGCTTAGCACGCCCATACTGTACAATTTAAATGGCTATCCCCGCCTCCCGGTTGTAAAACGAGCGCCCAGCCGACCGTCGTACTGAACGCACGCCCCTCGAGCGAAAAATTCGCACACCATACGAACGCTATACGCTCATGTCGCCCAGCCGACAGGAAGCTGTCATCGCCCGCTATTCGCTCATGACGCTCGGGCGACCGGAAGCTGTCATACTGGGCATGCGCGTTGCGAATTTTTGGCCGAATTTTCGCATACGCTCGTCGTACGCTCGCTTGCGATCGTTGCTCTGGATCAGGCCCTTCCTCCCACATGCCAAAAAAAAAACAGGCTAGTTGATTAATTCCTATCTGGCCGTGGGAACTGACTGAGGGTATAAATATGACTCAATGACAGTAGAACTGTCATTAGCACCAGGACATGTTTTGCGAAGTTCCCAAATGGATTATTTTTTTGCAAAGACCCACCCCCCAGGATTAAAACTTTACAAGATTGGATCACCTTAATGGAGGCATTTTTTTTTTATTATTATTTATACTGTGTTTTTGTAAACATTTTTTTTTTTTTTTTTATAAAGGGCATCCCTATCTTTTATTAAAAACCTATTGGGGGCATAGACATGGTGCGGCAGGCCCTGGATGGCAGGGCATGCTGGCGCTTGTGGTTCTGCCCTATGGTAAATGTTATTAATTATTTATATTAGGGGGGGACTTTATAAAAAAAATTTAAGTTAGATAACCTTAAAAAAATTAATAAAAAAAATACCGCCACTGTAAGCCACAGTCGGTGTGCTTAAGGCTCAGACTACAGCTATCAACCAGATCCCCTTTTTTTGCAGTGTCCTATTCAGAGCTCCAAACTGCATATTACTTACACACCCCCTGAGATGGTGTAAGCTTTTCAAAGAAGTGCAGACACCTTGCACAGTTACTGCGCCTATTTAAATGAGAAATACACCTCTTGTAATTTAAATATTGTGGCATTTCCTGTTCCACTAGTGCAGAGCATACTGATGCGGACACAGGCAGATTTGCAGCAGTGCACCTGTCTTTCTGTGCTCGATCCCTGTTCTGAGCATGACGCTTGAAAAACAGACAGAAGCACATATATATATAATGTTATATGTAAAAATAATAAACAAATAATGTAAATAGTACAGTACAAAGCTTTTAGTGAGAGCAAAGTATGCAAAATAAAAATAATTTATTGAAAGCAGAACAAAAATTGTTCCAAAGCTAAATACAAAAAGAACACAAAAAGAAGATCTGCTGTTGTATATCATTAATTATGAATTTTGTTGGTATTAATTCACCTATTTAACGCATTAAGCCATTTTTACCCTGGGAGTGGAAATATAATTTATTTTCAGTTCTCCATAATCACCAAATGCACTCCTCATTGTATCAGACCCTCCAACATAACCCATTCCATTAGGTACAATTTAATCTGCTCCTGAGCTTCCAACTGTCACTCACTTGGTTTAAATTAATTAACTGATATTTTAAAATATATTTGTCTCTTCAGCAAAGGTGGTTACCATAGTAACTGACAGTTGGAAACTGAGTAGCAGAGTATTTTGTACCTAATGGAATGGGTCTTGTTGAAGGGTATGTTGTATGTGTGTCACAGTTCAATTGGTTATGACAGACAGTTATGTCATCAGTTAACAGGATTATGCCACACACAGTAGAGCTCCCAGGTCACACATGATCATGCCACAAGTAATTCACTACTACATATGATCATGTAACAAACATTAGTGCCTCCAGAACTTTCTCTGCTTCCTGGAGCAAGTCACACCCTTGTGGAAAAGAGCTCCGAAGGAGAGAAAAATGTCTTAAAAGGTTTAAGTATAGTAACAAAATATAACAATGGGTACATTTGAGTTACTTATATTACTTACCTTAAATCTTACCTTTTCCTATAAAATCAGTCCCGTGGCCAAATGTAGTTGTAAATGTCATGGTCCTTTATAGTTAGCTTGCCCATGTGGCAACCTTGCTGCCTGCGTCTTGCCCGAGCGACCATGGCTGTAGACTGTTACCAAATGCAAAATGACAGTAACAATCTAAAGCCACGGTTGCCCTGGAAACAGCGAATTGTGGTTGGGAATCGGACACATATGCTAAAGAAGAGAACTATCTATCCCATGTTATGAAAAAGCATAGGTACAAAATATTTTCCCATACACCAATATAACTTATATTTTATTGTGCGTAAATTTACCTAACCATTTACAACAGAAAAAAAACACATCCAGAGGGAATGCCTAGAATGTACAATGGCCTAAAAAGGAATCTTAACCCAGTTCCTCTGTTGGAAAGTGTCGGAGCTATCATGCCTCTGCAGTCTGCAGGGGTTCATAATGTGTTACAGCTGGGTAGCTTGGATATATAAGTTTGGCAGAATGATAAAGAGCCAGATACAATGGAAATACAGAAACTGTTAATTGAGGGTTTTAATTTTTGGAACTGATCTATAACCACAGATAGATAGGTCCTATAGCCAATACCCAGGCCCTGCAACAATGGGGCAACAGCTGTGATGGGCCCAGAGGGACTCCTGCAATCCAATATTGAAGAGGGATGGGGGTCCCTAAATACAGTGTACCAGACCCCAAAATTTCTGTTGCCAGGCCTTCCAATACCCTCCAAGTGCCATTCTATTGCCACACCCACTCACCAAGGTTTACTCTATCCAATATATCATTCATCCTTGGCTAGAAACTCCCTCACAAAGCAAGTTTAAAAAAAGGTAATAATCACGCTGGCCACAGTATCAAACTGTGGGGCAGCAGCATCAGAGAGTCTGTACAGCTCAGTGCTGATACCCCACCCCCTCCCTGACCATTCAGTACTGAATCTATGTGATTACAGTGAGAGGGGCCTGGGGTGGGGTTTGGAGTTAGAGAGTGACAGGGGGTTGGGGGTTTAAAAGAGAGACATGGGTCTGGGGTGAGAGTTGGAGAAAAACAAGGTGGGAATGGATAAAGAGACACAGGACTGTAAAGACAGGAGCAGGGGGGTGTTCTGGGAATATATATGTTACTTTTATGGTGGACAGTGGTCCTGTTAATAATAGGACTTCACTTGCCCCCATATTAGAAGGCCTGGGGTGGGGGTTAGAGAGTGACAGGGGCCTGTTGTTGGATTTAGAGAGAAACATGCTTGGGTTAAGGGTTGGAGAGAGACAAGGGCTGGGGTTGGTTTAGAGAGTGACAGGGGCCTAAATTAGGGGTTTAAAAAAGAGACAATGGCCTGGGGTAGGAATAGATGAAAAGGCACAGGACAGGAAAGACAGAAGCAGGGGGGTGTTCTGGGCATGGGGGGGAGAGAGAGGATAATTTTTATTTCTCAAATGTAGGTGTGGGGTATATAAGTCTAGGAACTGCACACACTATAATATTAGTGGTCTGGGAATAGCATACTATAAAGTTCATGTGGAGTGTAATATGGGTCTAGACGTGACACATACTGTAAAATACGTGGGGTATATTAAGATGTAGGAATGGCATATTATAAAGCTAATTTTGATTATATTTGGGGTCAGGGAATGGTACACTATACATTGTATATGGTGTGCCATTGCCAAACCTTAATATAAACCATATATATTATGCTATATATAATGTGGCATGTTCAGACCCTAATATACCTCACATGTATTACAAACATTGGAAATCCTGCGTTTGAGAATGGCCAGGGTGCAGATTTGCTCCTTTTTTGCTGTTGCTTTTGCTGTTACTGTCGATTCTGGTTCAGCGTCACTGGACCGGATTCACACTTACGATTTTGCTACTTTTTCCGTGCGTATTTTTAGGCACGGTTGAACTGCGCATGCGTAATAACTTTTTTTAGGCAAGCTACTTAGGATTTAGGCACGGAAGTCCATGACGCACAGATTTGTAAATCAGCGGTTTCACTCTCTGCAACGAATCTCTGAATTTCGAAAAAGGGACATCCGAAAGTTCCTTTTCGGATGTCTCTTTTTTCCTATGCTTTATACTTTTTTTTAATGAATGGGTGAGTATGCTGTTCGGCATACTTCACCCATTCACTTTCGCAATGCGCAATATCCCTCCGCCGCTGCTATCGCTGCACCTGGAACAGGTTAGTAAATTATCTCTGCGGGGTTGGGGTTAGTGTTAGGGTTAAGATCAGGCTGCAGGGGAGGGAGGGTTAGGGTCAGGCTGTAATTAAGGGGGTTAGGGTCAGGCTGCCAGGAAGGGAGGGTTAGGGTCAGGCTGCCAGGAAGGGAGGGTTAGGGTTAGGTTAGTGAGAGGTTAGGGTTAGGGAAAGGAGTGGGGGACTATTTTTTTTACAACTTTTAGTACCACGGAGCTTTTGGTTGCGAGAATCGGGTTTTTCGAAATTGGGAGTTTCTATGCGGGGACCCACACCCGTAAATCGGAATTATTGACATATGTACGGAGGGGCGTGGTTGTCTTCTGTATGTGCGTAGTTTAGTGAAAGTGGGTGGGGGGGCATTTAAATGGACTAATATGGGCGCAGTTTGTCGTGTATGCACGTACGGAAGGAAAATACGCACGTAACAACACACATAGAGTTAAGGTTGCCCTATGGACGCGTAAGTCATCGAAAAACCGTCTGTGTGAGGGGAGTGTCATGGGTGTTACCTTGCCACGTGCGCCTCTTCTAGACACAGTGCTACCTATGGACCGGATCCAGATCCTCACTGCATCCTAACTACCATACGGCTGAGGGAACGCCACTCATCTTGCTCATATAGAGTTACGAACCTACCTTAGGATTTCCAGACCTTCCCCACGTAAAATGGGCATGGTGCAAAAATGTGAATGGTACAGGCTTCAGAAAAGCACTTTCTGTACTATTCAACACTTCCCACATAGCAAGAGGGCTTCTGCTTCCTGTCATGTCCTGCGCCGCTGCCTGAATATATACAAGTAAGAATTCTGGATCAAGATCCATCCTGGTAATGTGGCGCTCACACATGCACCACTTGCCAAACGTTTTGACAATCCTAGTGATCACAAAAGGCTCCCTTGTAGTAAATATAGTTATTGGACTGCACAGCAATCACATGCATTGCCACAACTATACAGTACATAGGACTTTTCATACATTATAATGAACCTATCCCCTACACAGGAAGGATGCAGTGTTGAATTCACTTGTACCTAAATCCTACAATACACATGAGTATTTGTGTATTGGAAAGTAAAACACATAATTTCAAGAAAAAATTGTCTTATTCTACATAATCTTACTGGGATCCAAACAGCCCACTGGGATAAACAATAACATAAAAAATGGATATAATTGGGCAGGATGCAGTAGTCATGGAAGAGAAGAATAAACATGTTCCAGCAATAAGTATGGGGAAAGGAAAAGTGAATTTGGATGGTAGGTAAGGAGATGGGAGCAGTCTCACTGAGTAAGGGCTGAGTAAGGGCTGGGGAGCCCATTGACGCGAAGTTACCACTGAGCAGCATGTATAAACTAAGAGGACAAACAGATAAACTGAGATGTTCGCCTCTGTATCCGGGAAACCCAAAGCTGCAGTTTGGGATAATTAAGCTTGTCAGTAATGCTGGATGCGGAGGTTTCCAGTTCATTAATATGAGGGCCATTGTGGCACTGTCAAGATGCTTGAGTAGAAAACTTTATAGGAAGAGAGCAACATGGCAGAATCCTCCGTTGTTTTATTAATCTGTGTTCTTCCAATCACTGATAGGCAGATGTTTACAAGGCCCTTCCTGACCCTCCTCCCATGCCAGTGATAGAGCTTGCTTGTTGCAGTATTGTCCAGGTTTCTGAGCTCTTGTACATGTGTTGATACATGTTTGGATTCCTGATTATTTCCCAGGTAATTCTCACCTTGATTCCTGATTCTATTCCTGGCAACACCCAGCCACTTATTCTGGCGTGGTTTCTGGCAACAACCAGGTACAGGCCCTGGCCCTTTCCAGGCAGCACCCAGTTGCAATTGCTGGCTGTCCATCTGTGTCCCTACTTACCTGTCTGATTGACAGATATCCAGCCTTCCATTCATGGGGCTACAGACCCGCATGCTTTACTTACGTGTCCAGAAGGCTACATTCATTTTTACGACTTGATCTGTATCCCTATGGACGCAGATTAAGTCGTAACCACTTATATGGTGGAGATACGGCATTCGTATCTTCAGACTTAGATAACTTTGTTCCATACATCTGAAGGTACGCTAGAGGAACATCTGATGTGCACATGCGCCAATGTTACTATACAGGAGACTTACGCAAATGACTTACGTAAGTCCCCTGTCATGCTTACTCTTGGATCCAGACCATGGATGGTAAAGGAAGTCAGTGTGTTACTGCGGTGCAGTGAACGTACAGCTTCTCCACGTTCACTCCAGCTGATATCCTGACCACCCTCTGCACTCTACTCGGCTACAGACAATCCACCTAGCTGCTAAGAACTTCAGCCAAACTTACCTAGATTTTTCCTGTGTCTTTTCGCTAATCTTGAGGGGCTTTGGGCTTGTGTCGGTATTGTAGAATTTTTGTTACTCACTATGATCTGCCACCTGAATCAGGTTGTCATTCGGATTAAATCCTGCACTGTGTATTGGACCTTGCAAAAGTTTTACTATTAGACTGATGTTCTGAAGGACCACTGCATATACTTAGCCATTAAAACCAGCATATGTTATTTTATGTAATTCTCTGCATAGCTGATGTCCTGATATAATTAGTCACATCCAGAATATCTTAGACTCCTGATACATACCTAACACCAGGGGTGTTTTAAGAAGTGAGGGGGCCCTTGTGCAGGATTTATACATGCATCAACCATCCTTTGAAAAAGTTTGCGTACGAAACGCGCGTCAGGAGATCTATTGTATGCGGCTCCTGAGTGCACCGGTGTGCCGCCTGTGAACTGTTACTTGCACACAGCCTGGGATCGTTAGTGAGTACAGGGACATTTACGTACCCGGAACGGGAGAAGCGCTGGTCGTGAGGCCGCTAGGGGAGGGGGTAGGGATAGACCTCTATAGTTAGGTAGGCTGTTCCTGCTATCCTCGTTAATCCTGTGGACCTAATGCCGCGCTGATGATAAGTAACTCCATATTCTCCTTTTTGTACTCTCAGCATGAATGCTATTGCTTCTATTACTATATATGTACCTGTATGGCTATGATTCGTGTGTATTATTGTGATTTATCACCGTGTAACATCTTGTCAGTTCACATGATTTTTTATATTTCGTGTGTTGCATCCACATAATTTGTTACTATTAAACTTACAATTTTCTACGAGACTTAGTTTTTGGTGTGCATTCCTAAGGATTCTGTGGGATCATTCCCTTCTTTTTTGCTTGTATTTATACATGACCCCCCCGCCCCCTTACCTGAGACAGGACTGTCCCGATTCGCGGACCTCAAAAGGGTAACCGCGCTGTAGCTCCGCCACTTTTTTTGGCCCGCGAATAGGGACAGTACCACCACAGGGGAAGGGGGGGGGGCTCATTTGGCATCTGTTTCTTCCCTCCAGAAGATCTTAGAGGGAAGAAATAGATGCTGAATGGCCCCCCTTCCCCTGCCAACCCTGGGTGCAAGATGAGGGCCACAGGGCCCCCTGTTCTATGCCTAACACGACATATAAGACAGCGTGGAGGAAAGAATGTGGACTGAGCTGAGGAGAAGGGTGAAGAAATACAGATAAAGGAAATTACACATCTGACATTGAGGTGTCAACTGTATCATTGCCAGATTAGTTATTGTCGCTGTAGCGATCTGAACCAGTTCTGTGATAGGCAACAGGTTGGCCTCAGAATTATATATTTAACAAACAACTCTGTTGGTATCAGATGATTGTTAAAGCTTGTAGCGCTTATATGGTATTACATATGTGTGCACCTCTTTAAAATGTAATGTTTGAATTTATAATCTAGATGAAAGGGTATTTTGATGTCCATGGAGGGCCATCTGTGTATCTGCAAAGTATCAGATAGCCCATCACCAGCGGTTTAATTAGAACAATGGTACTAAGATTATTAAGGCAATAAAAACCTGTGATTTTGATCCACATCTCTCAACATATTCTGTCAAGCAGCTGTAACTGATAGACTATACTGGGATTCATCAGTGGCTTAATTACTGTGGGCGCAGAGGAAGCAGCTTCTATGAGACCAGGAGAAGTGGGAACGCAAAGCTGTCAGCAGCTGACAAGCTCATATACACCGTGCTCCGCAGCAGGGCTACTGACAGAAATTTTGGGGCCCAGGACGCAGGCCATGGCGCTCCGCCCTGTGATGTCCTTCACTGTGCATCGGCCCGCTGATTTGGAGCTGTGGCTCTTATCTGCCGTCACTTTCTATGTTTCTATATACTGCGTTCAGTTCTGGAGGCCATATCTCCAGAAAGAAAGAGATACATTAGAGACTGTGCAAAGAAGAGCAACTAAAATGGTCCATGGCCTTTGTAACAAATCATACCAAGAAAGGCTAGAGGAACTAAACATGTATAGCTTGGAGCAGAGAAGGGAGAGGGGGGACATGATAACAGCTTTCAAATACATCAAGGGTTGTGACCAGCTAGAGGAGGGTACCATTTTTCAAAAGAAAAGGTGTAATAGAACACGAGGGCATGGATATAAACTGGAGGGCGGTAGATTCAAAGGAAATGTGCGGAAAAATTACTTCACTGAAAGGGTGATAGATAAATGGAATATTCTCCCGTCTGAGGTGGTTGAGGCCAATACAGTAGAGCAATTTAAACATGCTTGGGATAAATATAAGGGTATCCTAAATTGAAACCCAAATTGAGGGTAAATAGGGTCTAGGGTCAGTATAGTTTTCAATAAACAAATGGGCAGACTAGATGGGCCATGTGGCTCTTATCTGCCGTCACTTTCTATGTTTCTTAGTACAGTTCTCCAGCAGCAAGTATTGTGGTAGGATACCACCAATACCTGCTGCTCTCTGGGCGCCAGACAGTTACCAGCATCCTGCCAATGTGACCTGGTTGTGCCTACTTCTGCCCTAAATTTTATTGTAAGTATATTAACAGCTAGACATATTGCTAGCCATGATCTAAAAATATTTCCACATTGATGAGCATCATCAGTGCAGTTAGAGTTGGCATATTCCTTTTTGTCCTTATGTAATGTTGGTGATTTACTGTATGTTAGATGTGTTTTCTTTTCACTTTTTATTGCCTTCTGCCATTCCATTCATGCTTGGGAAGGTTTCCCCTCCCATCCATATGCCCCATCTGTTTCCTCTACTAAATAACATGAATAATTACTTATCCTCCGATCTTTATATTACATTTTCTCACCTACTTTCTGCTTTGATTATGAGATTGTAAATGTACATAATAAAAAATGTATTCCTAACAGCATCCTAATAACATACTGCCTATTGTTTCTGAAATACCAATATACCAATCACCATGTAGTTACAATTTCATTTATATATTTGAAGCAAATGAAACAACCATAATTTCCCCGAAGGACATTATTCACCAGAAATCCCTTCTTTTTTATTCAGTGTATATTTTACATTTCTTGGAATGAAACATCTGTCTAGAATACACAAAATGGTGGTTGCTCAGATCAGGGGTGTTTTAAGAAGTGAGGGGGCCCGTGTGCAGGATTTGCACATGGGCCCCCCACCCCCCTTACCTGAGACAGGACTGTCCAGATTCGCAGGCCGAAAAGGGGGATGGGGCTTAATGGCACTGAATGGCCCCCCTTCCCCTACCAGCCCAGGGTGCAGGATGCATGCCACAGGGCCCCCTGTTCTGAGGGGCCCATGTGCACTAGACACCCTGAACCCATTATAGTTACGCCTATGGCTCAGATCAATTTATAGGTTAATGCAAACAGGTGCATGAAGCCAGAGTTACTCTCTGTGCATGGGTTCTTGCTATGATGGGACTGTGTAACATGCATGACATGTTATGCAGAACATTTTGTTAAACATAAGGCTTTCATTTAATCATTTACATTTAATTAAATATTCAGTACTTTGTTTATTCCACTTGCATGTGTTTTGAGAAATCTGCAAATGTTACTTTAATGGGTAGCAGGTATGGTGAAAGTTCACCAGGTCTTTTCATCGCCTAATCCTCACTAAAATGAATGTGGGGAAGGTGTGTAAAGCTGTGAGAGCAGATAGTGAAGTGCCTTGTCTACTGGAGCATGACCAAAGTGACAATTGTTCCATGGCTATTAAATGAAACATGCAGATTCACCATCTGCACCATAAGCTCATAAATAACATCCAGTTATAAGATTTATTCCATTCTGGAATTTATATGAGGTAAAATTATACATCATTATTTTCTTAGTCACTTGAGAGAAGGCTGGATAACATGATGTAATCTCTCAGTGTAAAATACTATTAATTGCATTGGAAAATGATTGGTTGTGAAAAGGTAACGTGATTGGTAACAGCAGTTTACAACCAATCATATGCTGTTGCTAACTGTACTAATCCTCATCAAACTTCTTACAATTTGCTCCTAATCAATTGTTATTAAAAACAGTAATTACTATTAAACTCCAGCGGGGTATACAGCCCCAGCATTCAGTTGTCTGAAATTTAGTGCCTGGAGGTACCTGATCAGTGCTATTAAGCCAAACACTGATTTGTTTTTGCATCCATGTAATTATTATGCTATACATCCTGTGGGCACTGTGTGTATATGCAAGACAGCATATATTATTTAGCAATGACCACTGGCTGACTATGCAGCCCAGGCACTGATGGTAGTCACTACATATAGGCTGTGACTGAATTATTCATTTTCTAGATGAATTTGATAAGCAGATCTAAATAATTGAAATGCTTTCAATGCAGTATGATTAAATTAATCCAATACAAATAACATGTATGTCAAATTGTGACCAATGGAACCTGTACCTTTTAACAACTTAAAAATTACAAAGTATGAAACAGAAATACTTATACTAAAAAAAAGCTTAATATAATGTATGAAACTGAAGATGTTTTATACTAAATCTAAGATGTAACAAATTGTATATGTACCAAACAAATGTACAATCCTTTTTGGATGTGAATGAACACAAAGGTGGGATTAGCAATTAACTACAGTATCTGTCAACCTCTTTTAAAGGACCCAAAATCTCTTTAAGTTACAGCAGGTAATTCTTTTGAGAACATTTTCTCCTGCTTGATCATTTGTTACATACAAAAACAAATCAATATATAAATGTATATATATATATATATATATATATATATATGCATTGTTCTCTCTCTCTCTCTACTAATAGCTACGTAATCTACAAATCATTTTGATACGTAAATTGCGTATATGCGGTTGTAATACGTCCGTTGTTGTAATACGACTGCGGTAGAGAATCCGGGCCTAAGAGAGGAAAGATACTCCTGGGCTAAACCATGTTGATTGCAGGGCAGTCATATTAAATCTGTTTCAAACATTATTAGAGTTGAGAGGTGATGTTTCCCAGCCCAAGTCTAAATAACAGTGTGATAGTAAAGCTGGTCAGTATCTGTGTGCAGTAAGCAATTTAAAGCTATATCCCTGCATGCAAAAAAATCTATTAACTTGACTCCCCCTGAAATCAACATGGTTTAGCCCAGCAGTAACTTTCCTCTCTTATATTCAAGCTCCTTCTTAGGTCTGAATCAGGCCCAATAACCCCAAATTAAAGTGTCCACTTCCAAAGACAGACACCATAGTATACAGTAATAAATTCAAGCTTTTTCTTTTCTTCTCCACACTCGCTTTTTTCTACTCCTGATGCTTTGTCCTTCACTTAGGACCAAATCTCTGTAGAATCCAAACTTGCGTGTGGGAAAGTCCAATAGCTGGACCCCACTTTAAGATTTATACTCTGTCCACACGTAAAATGCAATCCATAAACTCTCTTTTTATAACCCATCTCTTCCTATATTACCCACTGAAATTCCTTTTTGGTTGGAGTCCTTAACCCTGTCCCTGTCCTGTGCCTGTCCTTTTCTCCTTTCCTCTCCTTTTTGACTACTGTCTACGGTGTTAGCAGCAGACTCTTCATCCTTGCTGACAGCAAAGAACAAATGCAATTCTACCCAAGCAAAGATCAGTACCTCTGATGATAAATATCTAAAAAATAAATACATAGGAAAAAATGAATGTACATGTATACTCTGGACCTGATTCACAGGTTTGAACGAGATAAGTAGTAAGTAGTATGTTACAGCACCTAACTTTTGGATTCCTCTACTGTAGTACCCGTTCATAAAAGCACTTAAGAGTGCCCTAGGGCTAACTTATATGTACGTGCGTATTTTACTATGGAGACCCCTTCCACGCACCCTCCCCATCTTATTTATATCCCTCCCCCCACCCTCTCTCCTTAAAAATGTCCTAAAGCACCCCTCTTCCTTCTTAACTAACTATGTGTGGTCTTTAAAGACCTTCTCAAGTCCTATGTAGCTTGCATAGTCAAGATTACTAAGCACACGCTGTAGGTAAATTCTTACCTATACACACCTAAGAAGTAGGTGTGTACGGTCCTCAGTACATTGTACAATAATCCAAGATGCATGTAATCTTTATATATAAAATGAAAAATATATATAGTTGCACAACTGCAGTGAAGGCTGTTACCTCTGTTTAAATAATAATAATGAATGTATACAGGGGGCAGATTGGGGCATGGGTACCACCTATCGCTGGGCACTGCCACAGTCACAGTGCCAAGCATAGGACAATCTAATGCCAGTGCTGGGGTGTGGGTGGTCACATTGCCTGACCCACCCCTGCTAATAACATTCAGCAGTGGCAGCTCAGGCAATGTATCTGTGAATCTGCCACCTGCATTGCTTCAGTTGCTGCTAGCAGTGTTATATTGCTGTGACACATGACCTTAGGAGCTAGATGCTGACACCATCCAGCTACATAGCCACAGGGAGAGAGAGAAGACACAATAAGAAATAGGGGGTTAGAAAGACATTGTGGCGTGACTGAGGGTGGTAGTTGGAGAGACACAGATGGGTCTGAAAGAGAGTGGGAATCGGAGGTGGAGTTGTAGACAATCAGGGAAATACTTTTTTCACAAAATTTGCATTCACAGCAATTTTTTCATATTAAATAATAAAATTAACCTAGTTTAGCAAAAAAAAAAAAAGGTCCAGATATTAAAAATATTTTAAAAAACTAAATAAAAAAGAAAAAATGTAAATACAAGTGTAAAAAATATAAGTGGACTGCTGAAATATAAATATATTAGATGTTATTAGTTTATGTTGCTTGTGCAAACACTAAGAACTAGTTTGGGTGGACTTTGATAAATGCCCCTTAATAAAAGAACTTACTATATTTCTTGGACCCTTGTGACAGATAATACGTCAAAGAAATAAAAGAACCTTCCATCTTTTGAGCATGTGCCATATTTAAAGCTGTGTTCCATACAAGACACCTCTATACACCAAGAATTGTGTAAATGTAGGTGTGTAATTTATTTGCCTTTGGTGGGAGTGCAAGAAAATCGCTGTAGGCTCAACTTGCTCTACAGCAGTTCCTGTGTGTGTGTATGTATGTATGTATATATATATATATATATATATATATATATATATCAGAATGAATGGTATACCTATAGCATAAGAGGTATCACAAGCACACAGTTATGTAGAAAGCAATGCTTATCACATACAAGAACTAATAAATGCTTACAGAGACCCTGAGATCAGTTCTTTCAATGCAGAAACTAGTTACTTGCTGGGTTTCTAGCACCATGGACAGCAGTGTGATCGGCAGATCCTTCCTAACATCATTACATGCCTTACAGTCAGCAGTTTAGAAAGCAATATAGTCAATACATCAGCATTATTTGCAACTTTTTAAACTTCAGTTATTGATACAGTATTTATTGATTTGCCATACACGGTTGCCAGCATAACCTTGTCATTCTCAGTCGCCGGGGATAAAAGCTGTTCCTTTGGTAGGTGTACCTTGAGGCCACCATGTGGCGGTGGCAGAGAAGTGACAGTCATACTTCAGTAGCCATGACTGTAGACTGTTACTGTTCCTATTACACAGTTTCACAGTAAGCAGTCTAGAGCCAAGGTGCCGATGCAATGACTGGTGCAGGGGAATCTCCATCCTCCGGGAGGAGAAGCGTAGATGACAATGGCTGGGAGCTGTCTGGATGAGGAGGACGTGGGTGGATACAGCGCTGGCTCTGCAGCAGATATGACTTATATGAGCGTGGGAGCCTTCCGGTGACATGTAATGGCACACCGTCACCTCCATAGCTTCCCTTTATATGCTGGGAATGTCACCACTGCACTACTCCAAACCATCGCTCCTGGAACTCGCTTCATAGCTCTTGTTTTATGTTTTATTGCATTAACCTTAAAACATTGACAAAATAATTGCATACAGAGAACTGCGATTTACACCTTAACAGTTTTAAATAAAAGTTCATATGTATCCATTGATCTCTGCCCATTACTCTAGTAAGACAGTAGGACTGCTTGTGTATACAGGTGTATACTCTATATACTATTACAATGCACACTGATTGTTTTGAACGTTGCACACTCACATTCAGCCCACTGCACAAAGCTCACTGACATTGTTCATTGCACACTCAATGCACACTGATGTTTTTCTGCTTATACAATAATACTCTGCTCGTTTAAGTGCACACTGACATTTTGCAGAATGGTACTCTGCACACTGACATCTCCCCTACACACATGCCATGGTACTGCTACTGTGCTGAACTCTGACATTCTACTGATTGTGCTGCACACTGACATTCTACTGATTGTGCTGCACTCTGACAGTCTACTGATTGTGCTGCACTCTGACAGTCTACTGATTGTACTGCAACACTCACATGCTACTGATTGTACTGCACTCTGACATGCTACTGATTGCACTGCAACACTGACATGCTACTGGTTGTACTGCACACTGACATTCTACTGATTGTACTGCAACACTGACATTCTACTGATTGTACTGCAACACTGACATGCTACTAATTGTACTGCACACTGACATTCTACTGATTGCACTGCAACACTGACATGCTACTAATTGTACTGCACACTGACATTCTACTGATTGTGCTGCACACTGACATTCTACTGATTGCACTGCAACACTGACATGCTACTGATTGTACTGCAACACTGACATTCTGCTGACTATATTACACACTAACATTCTGTCCATTGCACAATGACATTCTGACTTTCAGATGATTGCAAAGCTGCATAAAGAGTTTTGTAAAATAGCTGCAGTTTCCTATGTGTATCCCAATCTCTATGGCTGCAGGTAATAACGAAGATAAATATACACACAGCAAAATCACTATTACTAGCAGAGAGTAAAAAAAGGTAGTGTTATTTAAAGGTGGTATTTGGTAGAAATTGGTTTATCTGTGCCTTTAGGAATAGGTTGCAGTAGGTGAATGGAAGGGCTGC
Organism: Limnodynastes dumerilii; assembly: GCA_011038615.1. Taxonomy (NCBI): domain Eukaryota; kingdom Metazoa; phylum Chordata; class Amphibia; order Anura; family Limnodynastidae; genus Limnodynastes; species Limnodynastes dumerilii. The sequence goes on along the minus strand of WWET01003244.1, from coordinate 115,396 downwards.
ATTGACGCAGAGATGAATTTCTCATCCCACAAACACGTCAGAGAAGAAATCTACAGGGAGGAGAAGAACTGCAATCCGAATGGGCAAATGCAGGGAAAGGGGAGAGAGATGACTTGCATGAGAAGGAGAGGATACACCGGCGGGAGGGGAGCAGAAAGATGAATTGGAAGGAAGGAGTGTGGAATAAATCTGCTGTAATCTATGAGTCAGAGACAGGGACCTCCCACTATACATATCACATACACACACATCACAGAGGCTGGGATGTGGACACAGCTGGGATAGATAGATAGATAGATAGATAGATAGATAGATAGATAGATAGATAGATAGATAGATAGTGTAGTGCCAAGTTTAGCCTATTTTTTTATGCTCCTTGGTCCAGAATGGGTTGTGAGTGGGAGCTGGCAGACTGAGGATGCAAGAAGAAAGGTGCGTGGATCGTAAGTGGGAGTAATTCGAGAACAAACTGGTCCTGTGAGTGGGAGGCAGCGATAAGGGTACAGAGTATTACAGAGTGCATATGATGGACTGATGGGTATGCATTGATCTCATTGTTATTCAGGACGCCAGCATTTGGAGGCACTGATTGCTGAGTAATGGGCATACGCAACTGGCATTAGTAATCGGCATCCTTCAGAATTACACAGTACACTGCGCAGTCTAAAACTTAGTACTGAAAGAGCAGAGCTGAAACCACGGGTACAAAATAGACGAAGGACTGCAAATTAATGTAAGGGCAAAATACATACACACACACACACACACACAAACACACCACACACACACACACACACACACACACACACACACATATACACTTATACAAGAGACAAATATAGGTTACGTCATTCCCAATTGTAGAAGTGGCAGGGAAATAAAGAAGCAGCCGTGGTGAGGGTCTTTCTTACGCATATAGATCATTCATTCATTCATTCATTCACTGAAAGATCGCATCTAACACTGCCAAGTGGGATTGCTATAAGGGGCTGTGCTAAATGAGACATTTTAGTGCCCTAGGTCACTCATAATAAATATACATGTAATAATAAATGCGCAGTGCTGACATTTCTGGCAATGAGGCTATGTGGGTTTATAGGCTAATGGGCAATGAGGGGCTGCAGACTTCTGGGCTGCTGGAGAAGCCGCTGTTTGAGCCCAGCAGCTCCGCACGTGTTACTTTCATCCTACCGTAAGTCCTCTAATACAGCCACCACCGCTATAACTTTCCACCTGAACATCGTCTTCGTATCCCGCTACAAGCGCCCATAGGAAGACTGGGGAAGCAACACTTACCTGAGCCGTGTACCCGCAGCCGATAAGCCGGTGTCTGCTTCAGCACTGGACAGCTCCCGGCAGCTCCATCCACTCCATGCAGCCAGTGGCCGGCTCTGCTTTTATACACAGCCTGTAGTACTAGCATTCATTCACAAGCAGCACCTACACATTTACGTGTCTCCGACGTCATCCGGACACCATGTAGGAAATGGGAAGATGTTACTATTTATATCAGCAGGGAGCAGGCTCAGGAGAGAG
>WWET01003244.1:82636-103784 GCA_011038615.1 Limnodynastes dumerilii | reverse complement strand
AAATAGTTCAATAGTAAACACATTTCTTAAAAGAAGCAAAAATAAAACCGCGCTTGTCTCGGAGTTCCAGCACATGCACAGTGCTTTTGCCTTTTGGGCAGCAATTGCGCATGCGCCAGGACTTTGAGCGAGGCCAAACGAGGGACCTCACCAAAGAGGTATTTGTAAATATAGGTCACAGGCACTCTATGAGAAAGTATTTACATGAAGAGAATAATTAGAATAACAAAAAAAAAGACAAATATTTTGGGGCTTACTTTAATATGTATTTGTTTACATTGATTACATTTGTCTCAGTGTTAGGGGACATTCATTCCGTGTAATCTTGGTACAGTCTCTAAAACTGTTAAAATAACAAAACTTGCTTTAACAATTGTATAGCCTACATGCTGATAATGGACCTCATTCACAAATAAGAATTAGTGGCTCTTTAGGTGCATAAATTTAAGAAGGGACAAACAGCGCATGCGTAGTAACTTTATTTACGCCAGCTACATAGGACGGCTCTGAATCACCATTATGAACCATAGGTTCGTAGTGAGTTAAGAATGAAGAAGAATGAAGAGGTAATCCGGGCCAACTTAAGGGAGGCATTTAAATGGGGATTTCTGGGTGCGGTTATCCCACTATGTTCCTAATTTTGCCACTTAGGCACACAAATATGAACCTTAAGTTAAGGTAGTCCTATGGTAATTGTAAGTTGGCTAATAAGCTGAAAATCGAGGGCGTTTCAGGGGAGTCTGCGTTCTACTTGGGTGCTTAAAATTAGGAACCCAAAGCCTATGTAAGTATGAATCAAGCCCAATATGCTTTAACCAGGGCTTGAGTAAGGATTACAGACACCCTAGGCTAAATACTTGAACACTTGGCATGCTTTTCATGCCAGGTTTATTCATGAAATCCAAGCTCCAGACTTTGTGTTTGCCCCCTAGGGAACCCAATGGTTGATCAGACATTGGCTTTAACAATGTTTTCTATATAGATGCATAGATAGGAATTCATGGTAATAACAGGATTCAGCTGACATTTTTTACATGGGTGAAATATGTCCAATGCTTCAGCCATTGCCAGAATGCTAAAATTAAATGAAGAATCTGGTCTAATGCTCCTTGGAAAGAATACAAATAAATTCTATTTCTGCACAAAAGATCCTTTATAAAACATGTTCAGTCTCCTCCCTCCTTTTCAGATGGGGTCTAGAAAATCATTAGTTTTAGTCAAAATGGAAGAGGTTTAAATACATGTTGTCACAAACACCTGCTATAAGACGATAGGGATTTATGCATCATTGTACCGGTGCTATGAATGTGTGCTTATAACTTACCTTGCTACTGATTGCTATTTTGGCCACACTAAACGCGTTGTTTAATTTCTATTACCTTTGATTTGGATGTGTTGGACTTGGCTTCTTGCAAGATCCAACTGCATATAATAATTTGTGACACAGTCACCTACTCATGTCTTTCAGTACTGACACGTCAATGAAAACTACAAATAATGGATCAACAACAAATTTGCAGTGATAACCTTACCTACCCCATACCTGACAGTGCCTGAGACGCTATAATGAACGCGCGCATGAGACGCAAATGCGCCCAGCGGGAGCGCGCCTAGCCCTGGTGCATGCTCCCAGTGACACACATTGTGATGCGCTGCATTCAGAAGTCACTGGGGCTGTCTGAATGATCCCCGATGTGATCATGTTGCTGGGAATTTCTGGAGATTTATAGATACACATTAGCCTAGGTATGTTTTAATGCAGTGCTTCAATCCTACGCAAGTGGGGCTGCATGGAGGGAGAAAGCTTTACCATAAACCGTAACTGCTCATTTTAATTGAATATTACAAACCTTGCATTAAACAGTGGCCATAAGAAATAATTGGGTCTAATATCGCTTAAAATAATTCACCTAAAGGTTTCCTTAGAAAGCCACCGTCCAGTCAATGGGACTTTAAATCCCCCTTACACCTCCGTTCAACCCTGACATCACTGAAACTCTTAATGGTCTGCTTCCCCCATTCAGCTTGTGCCCCCTGCAGACACTCCTACTCACGTCTACACATTGTGTTATCTGCCTGGAAACAGCCATATCACCAGCACACACAGACAAGGAGCTGCATGCTGGAGTGTGGATGGATGAGAGAGGACCCTGGGACATCTGTGTATAGCATCTCCCTGCTCTCCTCCTCCTCTTTCCTCCCACTCACACCTGCTATGGTGCAGCTTTCCGCTTGCTGAATATGAGCGCAGAGCCAATCCCCAGGCTTCAGCGATTAAAGCTACAGTGCTGGAATCTAGAAAGAGCCAGATAGATGATGTTACCTAAGCACAACCAAGTCCTTAATGCCTGTAGTTTCCTAAATAGGTGCATACAAGTCATTTTTCTGATTAAATTATACCGGCTGCAGATTACCAGTAAGTATCTTCACTCTCTAGATCAATATTGTGTAGTGATGAGCCATTGGAAAAACACTTCTTCTGCTTGCTGAATATTGTTTGCAATATGTAATAACAGGTTAGAGCATTTAAATGACACCATGTTCATATAACACGTCAAAATAAGGGTTTCGTTTTTGCCAGCATTTCTGGTGTCTAAAGTAAATTACAGATAAGTGATTCCACCTAAAATATAAAGTTTCTGTCTGAAATTGTTCATTTTATTTATAGTGAAAAAGGCTTATGTTGCGTAGGAGTGATTATCCTAAGTTTACCCTTAATAATAATTGTTATTACTATTTCATCAAATTCAAATGGTTTTGTTCGCTTAATGTTTTTGGGGAAAAAATGAAAATAAAAAGAAAAGAAAAGCCAGACATTCCCCATGTGGGAACACACACAAGGCAGTCGCTACCTATTTTGGCAGCACACCAGGCTTATAGAATCTGTTTCCCTGTGATAGCTGATAGGTTGGTAGATGGTGCTGCAGATTGCTTCTTGTCATAACGCAGCCTGTTGGCATGAAAGGTAATTTTAAAAGTCCCTCTGGATCTGCTGTCTGACAACTCTTTCACCTGTTAGTCTTTACTAATAAAGAATAATCTGGACGTTCATGCTTATACCCCACCATGTTCACAAAAAACAGAGCTTACATGGATTCCAGGCATCAACGGACACTCTTTACCTATGGGACCTCTGTCCAAAAAAATGAAGACAGTGAGGCACCTGTACATTGATACATTGGATGTTTCAAACACACCCCTGTAGGAAATCATGAAAGCATTTAATCACTGGAATCATAGCACCAGTTTCCTCATCTACCCCAACATTTGTCTATCTCTCTGCCCCCATATGGCCAGCTAAAATAAGAGCTACTGTAGGTGCCTTAACGCACTGCGCAAAACAGCAGCAATGTGTAGGTCCGACAAGGTATGTTATGACAGGAAACATGTCTACTACACACCTGAACTAAGGGTTGACACCATCACATGTCCATCAAATAACTTTTCTGGAAGGTTTTTTCTATTATCAGAATGCCTTAGGATGCAGACTCACCCGTTGACAGTTGTTATGTCGACAGTCAAAAACGTGTTATGTTAGTATTACATATTTCTTACATATATATTATTACATTTGTGATTTTTTTTTTTTTTTTTTACAATCATCTGCATTACATAAAGTTTACAGATGTTACAAACAAATACTAACATAGGACAATAAAAGTGTGATGGTAATGTCCGCGCTGGAGATAACGTTAACAGAGAGGTACCTTCCTTCAGTTCTTATAAGGTTTCCTCCTTCGATCTCCCTGAATAAAAAGTCCCAAAAGAACGATGTCTCCTTCAGATGTCCTATGCGTTGTTATTGCTGACAGTTGTTGATAATGAGAATTCCTCTTTTCCTGAATTCCTCAGTAGCAAGTCCCAGAAAACAGAGCTTGTGCTCTTTCTTGAAACGCGTCGGAAGTTGGTAGGAGGTCTCCCTGTAGTGCCTGCTCTGACTCGCGCCCGTTCTTTTCTCCCTCCGATGACAGTGCTGATTCATAGGGCCCTTTTGGACCGGCATTTGGAGAGTGAGGTGTATTACACTCTTAGAAAATAGTGAGTGCGGTCAGTTTGTCAGGTTACCCGGGGGTTTCCTCCCGCAAGGGAGATTGTTTTTTTTGGTTGAAGAACCTTTTAATTATTTATTTATGCATGGAAAGTTTGCAAAGTTGGCAAATAAGTATTTGTTTCTTGGTTCCCTCGTTGGTATCTGAGCAAGGTTCCTCCCCCTTCAGTAGCAGTAATGTGCAGCTGATTGGAGAGGACGCTGTTTGTAGTTATACCCTATATCAGTAGGTGTACCTTGCATGTGGACCAATAGATCAGAGGAGTAAGAGTGTTCATTCCCCCATACACAGTGTGGTGGGTTACCTGTCTCGCAAAAGAGGAGTTATTTACCTGAATAGGTTTGAGACCTTCTATGCTCACAAGATATCCCTGAAAAGGAAAAGATACTGTTACATGCTTATGTGCAAGACACATGAAGAGTGAGTAGTTTTTTGGAGTAGCGTGATACTTACCTTACTTCCTTACTTCCTTGTTTCTTCTTCTCTCCCCCATTTTTCTGAGGAAAACGCCGGGAGGACGAGGATACCGGAGGGACCAGGACAAAAGGAACAAAGACCATATGATATGCCCAATAACAAGAAATTATATTGTGAGTATTACTCTGCAGACTGTGTGTAGATTATTTGTACCAACAATGTTGCACTAAAGCCCTTTCCTGTTTTCTGGGACTCGCTATTGAGCAGTAACAACGCATAGGACATCTGAAGGAGACATCGTTCTTTTGGGACTTTTTATTCAGGGAGATCGAGGGAGGAAACCTTATATGAACATTTGGAAGGACTCTTTTCTGAAGAAAGGTACCTCTCTGTTAACGTTATTCCCAGCGCGGACATTATCATCACACTTTTATTGTTCTAGTTTGATTTACTTTCGAGTTTGTTTGTGAATTATTTGGAGGTACCCTGTGGTGTATACCTCTGGTGTTGGTATCTTTGCAGCAGGGGGGAGGCGCCGGTTTATAGAGTTTTATTTGTTCAAATACTAACATAGGGCTGATCCTGAGTTAGGAACGACAACCAACTTCTACAAGCTGCTTGCGGAAGTTGGTTGATTTTCTGCCAGATGTTATGTATGGATCTCCTTAGTTATGTACACTAGGAGATCCATCTGATGGGGCGTCACTCCAGAACCACGTGTCTAATCCACAAGGGGGGCAGATTATGGATAGTGGGTCAGATGCAGATCCATGCAGAGAAATTAATGTAGGGTTCAGACTTTGTACATTACAGGGGAGTGACAGGACAGTCCACTTCCTTATCCTGTGCGGACTTACAGACCTCCATACCGATGGAAATTACACGGAGGTCTAAATCTGCTCCATATTACTCAACTGTCCACATAAGAACTGATGACATTTCATACCAGACTCGAATAATTCACTATTTGTCCATATTGTATAAATGTGCAATTCTAGACCAGACAACTAATCCTTTTTTATTTGTACTTTATAATATTGTTTTTTATACAGTATATACAAAATAAAATGGGAGGCTATTATTGTACAGCTATATACAAATCTACGCATAGCTACAAGTGTGACAGGAGTAAAATACTTTCTTTTTCTCCAATTTTGCCAGGTTTTGGAGATAAGATGTGATGACCTTCTGCCTAGTCATAGATAGTTTGTGAGGAGAATAGAGAAGGATTGCTGTATTGCATATATTATAAGGGAAGCTAAAAGGAAGGGTAATAAAACATTCAGCAGTTCTACACTGAGGTATTGTGGATATGTATGGGCCTGAATAAAAGTGAATTATTTGACAAAAATTCCCTAATAATTTCTAGTTTTTCTCTCCCACATAATGACAAACTTTCAATCTACAAAAAAAATTATACAGAAACTACTAAATGATTAAATGATTAGGAGACATAGTCTAACAATGGGTCAGATCCTGATTTGATAAAGTCAGGCTATTTCCCTAGCTGCCCAGTACAAAGAATCTAGGTTTCCCCATAGCGTGCCCAAGCCTCTGTTGCAGTCTGGGATCAGTCCAATTAATTTTAAACTCCTCTCCACCCTACATCTCCCATTTCACAGCCCTTCTGTCCACTCAGCTTTGCCAGAGACTCTTTTTACCTTCTTATGATTTACCCTCACAGACACACACACACACGCACGCACGCACGCACGCACGCACACACACACACACACACACACACACACACACACACACACACTTCCGCCATCAGGACTTCTTGAACTGCTCCCAAATGCTTTAACACCCTCTAATAGACATTTGTCTATTTTTGTCCACTTTAAACATGTCCTTAACAAATACTAGCCTTGGGAGTTATAAAATGAATATGTGTGCATATTAGTTACATTTTACCTATGATTGACTTATTCTAATTTTCACTACATGTTCATCTTTGTCTATTAATTTAGTGATTTCATATTCACACTAGCATAACCTGTAGTGTTGACAGTACTGGAGGTCTCTCTGTGATAAAATGTCATAGTTCCTGACACACAGAAACGTATAACATACAGAGAGCTGAATGCTTTTGCACTATGACGTCAAATAGAAATGTCACCAAGGCAACACATAGCTGTAAAAATCCCAGGAAGTGGGGAAGACCATAAGTATGTTCTACTATCAGACTGTCGTAATAACTAATTATTAATAATAATAGTTTATTATCACCTATTTATTTATAGCCTGCCTATGTTTTGACAATTTACAGTTCAAAACATATAGAATAATAATGCAAAGTTTGGAATTATCAGACATGGAAACTTCTAAGGAGTAAAAATTAAATATATGGTTTGCACGTTGGATCTGTTTAATATTAGACCTAGATCTAGAAGAAATGGGCATATCATGGGAAAACACAAGGGGCATTTCCATTTACCAAGGATTCATCTGGGTCTGGGGTGGGTACTTAATAACTCAAGCATAACCCATACCCTATTCATGCTGGATACTATTTAACTTCACTAAGGAATTTAGTTAAACTCACCATTACAGCTATTCCAAAAACCCTCCAGAATTCCTCTATTTTACATATATGCTGCAGTAAATATGCACACACAGAAAAGAAGAATTCTGAATATAATGATATTGCTCCGCCTGCAGCTGATCGCTAGGGATGAGTAAGCCCTATCTTCAACAACAGGAGAATAAACATCTTCCTTTCCACTTGCAGAATCCCCCAGTCCCATACATATGGTCTGTGCATTGCGATAAGTGCAGCAGACTGTAGAGGGCGAACTCCCTGCTCCGCTATATCAGCTACTATTCTCAAACCCTGTCAGGCGCTCTTCTCTTGGAGGCAAGCTGTCACTTTTATCACTGTTTTCATATTGACTGGGACAGAACCTTCCAGCTAAATAGTAGCTGGGTGGGGACAGGGTGATATTTGCAAAACTAATACTTGACAAGGCTACAAACATCCATTCCCACTGCGGAGCTCCTCGCTGCTGCTGCACTACTGGAAACTAAGCTTTTGAGGCATCAGAATCTGCCTTTCTTGTAACTATTTGTTCTGTTGGTTGTGATCTACTGGTGGAGGCAATGAGACAGGGCCGGTGCTGGGGTGTTTAACACCCCCCTGCAAACTATAAATTTGTGCCCTCCTGTTTAACAATTTAACATTTAACACCAGTAACCACCCTATATTACAGTATCCATGTGAGCATTATAAAATACCGAACACATTCTTGTAACAGCAATAAAAGAGAGCAAATCCTAGTCTCTATTATACAATACAAACAGCTTCCTAGTCTCTGCTGTACAATTCCCACTGCATCCAAGTGACTGCCATACAATACTAACCAGTGGTCGAAGTGTAACTTTAGAAGTGGTGGTATAGATATTTAGAAGTGGTGGTATAAAAATATAGATATAACAGAAGTGAATGGAGATTTATAGCTTTTTTATTAAACCTATAATAAGAAGTGATGGTATGTCATACCCCCGTATACCCCCTCACTTCCAGCCCTGATACTAACACATCCTAGTGACCGCCATACAATCCACACTACATCCTAGAGACTGCAGAACAATACAGACTAGATCTTAGGGCCTTAGGCAGATCTTAAGGCATGCGCAGTAGCTATCTTTCAGCAAATTACGGCCATCTGTGCAAGACGGCCGTAGTTCTGGATCCGGGCCATTATCGTAGTGACCACAACCTATCTTTTTAAAACCTCTCATATAATGGCTTTACTCCTTTGTGTGTGAATGATGCTGATGTGATCTTAGGTCATGCCAATGGGCCTGATCCAGATCAACGATGTAGCGCTGAGCGTGCTAACGCTCAGCGTTACATCGCTGACTCCCCCCTGGCACTCCCCCTGTGCGGGCGTATGGCCCCTTCCTTACGCCGGGCGAAGGCTACCCTAGCTTCAGCCGGCGTAAGGAAGGGGCCATACGCCCGCACAGGGGGAGTGCCAGGGGGGAGTCAGCGATGTAACGCTGAGCGTTAGCACGCTCAGCGCTACATCGTTGATCTGGATCAGGCCCAAAGACCTTTATTAAATACAATGCAGTTCTACATACAATGAAAACGTCTTTTGAGTAATCACCATCCTTGCAATAGTGATCTGTTTTCAAGTCCAACACCTTTCTACCTTGCACCTAAGGAAGAAGTCTGATTGACAAGTCTAATCCTTAATTTGTACTCCCAACTCTCACAACTGAGGACCACTAAGCAATAACAAACAAGTATAAATGAGCTGTTCCTGCTTAACATAATATAAGACCAGAAACAAAATAAAAAAAATATAAAACAATAAGAAGAAATATATGTTGAATTTCAGGGAAGTTTTATTAATTTCATTATTTGCTTGCCGGGATAATATTTTGCTTTTTCTTATTGCACACAAATACCAACCAAGCTTTACTTTTAAACTGTTATTTAGACTTGGGCTAGAAAATATCACCTCTCAACTGTAATACTGTCTGTAGCTGATAAGGTTGGCTCCCTTACAATTTAACACGGTTTTGAACAGGTGGAAATACTAGCGACGGCGGCCGTAGCTCAGGATCAGGCCCAATGACACAATCACACTGAAGGAAGCTGCAGGTACTGTATGAGTCTCAGGGGACAGTGGTTGTCCTCTGATGGGATGTACAGACTTTCTGCTGCTTCTTATAGGCAACGATGCAGCAGTGACAGAAAGCCTTTACAGCCCAAAGGAGGAAGGCAGGGACTGAAAGCTGGAGATCATAATCAGCGTGTTGGTCAATTCTGGCCGGGTGGTAAGCTAAAATAGCCGGGTGGAGCACACAGCTAAAAGGCCCTGGGGAGAACACTGGCCGTCCGTTCCAGATTTCTGATCTGCTGTCATTTGAAGTGTGAACAAATAAAAAATGTTACCCAATCATTTGTATGGATGCATGGAGATCGGAACACAGCACAGTGTACAGTAATAGCTGTTTTAATGGATTTATTATTAAAAAATTCAGGAAAACATGTTAAGAACCAATATTAATCAATAGTGACTGGAAACAGATAACTGGGTGTGATTCCATAATGGTGTCCTTTGGATCTTGTAGATATATTGCATGAGAACTTGTTTTAGCAATGAGCTCACAATCCTAAACTTCACCGTGTACACTTCCAAACCACAGGCTGGATTTTGCAAAAGGGGTATCTTCCTGTGGATAGGATAGGACAATGCCCATGCACTCGCTCCACGTTTCCAGTATGAATCTGAATCCTGGGATGAGTTGCCAGTCCGGCCGGCTGTATTTTGACAATGTTACGGCCACCAGCTGAATGGCAGTTGTATCATTGCAGACAGAACATTGCTATTGGGAACAGATACTCATTTCTAACCGTTCCCAACAGAGAAGGGCTGCAGCCGCTGCAGTGATCTCTGGTTATGGTTAGAGCACCATAAGGGAGGTTTAGGGTTAGGCTTTAATAATGGAGGATTAGGGCTTAAGGGGAAGATTAGGGTTAGACTGTGGGAAACAGGGTTAGATTTGGGTTAAGGTTAGGGTTAATATGCAAGTGCTTACTTGTCGCCGGATTACACTTCACGACTGTGGGAGTCGCAACAATGTTCCTTTCCCAAGTGGATACTACAGATAGTCGCCAATCCACTGCCACACCATGGCTCACAAAACAGACCATTGTACTAACAAACCACACCCCTGAATTCTCTGTGTCTAGAATTTGACATTTCTGATAGACTTCTGTGGGCTTTACCTATGAGCTATACGAGGGACCTCTCCCTTAATGGCATTAACCTTCTGCTGCCTGTAGAGGGATCGGAACATTGTATCAGGTCCTATACCTTTACTGTAACTCATATCTGCATCATACTAAAAGAAGAACGCATTCAAAGGGCAAAATAATTCTAGGCTTGGTGTCTTTTTTGTAAATATATAAGAAAAAGAATCAGTTTTTTTTATTAATGAATTCAAAGCATTAACCTGGAACATTTCTCAACAGATTGTATAAACTGAACATGTCTTCACGGTTGCCAGATTAACCTAGAATTATCTGGAGCAAGTTACTATTATTGTCCCTTATCAGCCACCACAGTCACCGCATGAGGGTACAGTGAGAAGCAGAGATCATTACAATAATGTAGATGGCCAAGAGGCAAAGTGCTGGACATGGAAAACACATAACATGTAGCAGGCAATTTATAATGATAGCAATTGTCCTAAAGAACTTGCTCAAGGCAAGACACTAATACCCATGGGGGATGATGTTGGAGCAGGAAAGAACACAGGACGAAGGACTTAGAAAAATAATGGAGGAGATGCACAGCTGAAATGATAGAGCTCTCACATGAAGGGGATGATCCACGTGTCAGGTATATACCTGCGCACAACCTTCTGCACAAATACAGACTCACCAGTAAGGGTCCCTTACCAATTTACCCTTACCCTTACCAATACAAATTTACCAAAGGGCACAAAATCCAGGTGGTAGATCCAGAGCTGCATACGACAGTAACTATACGCAAGCCATTTGCGTAAATTCACTGTCGGGGATGTTCCCTTAGCATAAGTACTATCGTACGTAGCAAAGTTACATACAACAGTACTTATGGGGAAGGGGCTGACCCTTCCCTTACGATGGCTCTATTCCCACCTAGACAGCTATTTAAATAAGGGCTATGGGGCGGGGGAAGCCTCGTTACAACTATGTCTGCGGCCATAAGGCTGCAGACCTAGTCATAATATTTAAGGTAGGAATCTGGACACTTATATGCACTCCCCGTTACGCTAGCAGATTTACGGACCCTCGCACGTACCTGATGCATGCGTGGGTCTGAGCCTTTCCCCAGGTCAGTAAACAGGGAGCTCTTATGAATCCATACACATGGATGCTGGACGACCTTTGCAAACATTTCCACATAGCTCATCATCATGGACCGGATCCAGAGCTTTGTGTGTTTACTGCATGCACAGAGATCAGCGATTCACACAGAACAGAGGTATGAACTTCCCTGTCACTCTCCTCTCTCGTGCGGACTCATAAGGCAGCGGATCAGCGGTCCGTACAACTTCTGATCCATGCGTAAGACTTAAAACCCTCCCCTACCTAATTTCAATGTTCCCCCCATCCATCTTACGGAGTTCAGGTGGGACAAAACATATGGAGATGTACAGCAGCCTATTGTATAAAATACGTTTACTGAACATTTCAGTATATAAACCACTTAAAATATAATAATACTAAAAGCTTATAATACTACTTCAAGTAGCATTTTACAGTTGTTACTGGGATTGCAACACGTAACACTATTTTTCAATTGATATATAACATGATGTACAACTGCATACATCTAATGATGACTTTTTGTCTTATTCCTCACTCTCTAGGAATCCTAAGGAGAGATCGGATTCTGTTTCTTCACCGATCTATTTAAATAACGACAGCAAATTGAAATGACACACGTAATGTCCATGGCAACGCTGCCTAGGAGTTTGTAAATTAACAACCATGCTTTGCAATCACAGAGCTGAAGTTCTGTCACTGACAATTTAGGAGCAGTGTCTTCCGGAGCATCATCTAACTTACTAAAATTCTGTGTTTTCTACAGCATGCTACAGCATTAATGTAGAGGCATACTGAAGTCACATAGGACTGGATCCTGACTCATGCAATCCCCAGGGTGAGCAATTGCTCCTGTCACTTCCCTCTCTCGTGCGGACTTATTGTCAATCATAAGGCAGCCTTAAGCTGGTCGTGTGGATCAGCAGTCTGTACGAGCACTGATTCCATCTGCAAGGAAAGCTAAAACCCAGCCCACACCGGAAAATTTGATTGCTCCCCCCGCCCACCTTACAGATTGTAGGTGGGTGGCCCTGTCGGACGGCTTTCTAAGTTCCGTACACCTGCAGATCCATTGCGGAACATCTGGCCTGCCCATTGCAAGAGACTCAGCCGAATCCCGCAAGCAGCTTACAGAATTTGGCCGCTGTGCGGCGCTCTGGCCCGTAGGCTTTTCTTTTGATTATACACCACAGTAATAAAGTCACAACCCCTGCTTAGAAAATGAACAGTAATACACAAAGAATCCACCCAGCGACTTGTGACCAGAGGTATGGGCATAACAATCTTGGACCAAGCATATAGCAAGGGCAGGAGGTTAAAATCAGCACACCATCCATAGTTCATGACTATAATAATCAGAAGGATGTGGCCACCTATGTGGTTAAGTCAATAAAACTTCCATGATCATGTTGTTTTACCTAGTTGCAGTCTCCTGTCCAATGGCCCGATTTGTGAAATAGCTTTTCGGCTGTCTCTATTTTGAATAGGGGGCCATTTTAGCATTTTTTTATATGAATGGGTGAGTGTGTGATCGGCATACTCGCCCATTCATTTTAAAAGACCCGCCGGATGACAGCTACGGAGAGGTGAATAACCTCTCCGGGGCATTTTAGTATTAGCGGGGGGTTAGGCGCTTAGGAAGGGAGGGTTAGGGTTAGGACCATAGAAGGGGAGGGTTAGGGTCAGGCTGCGGGGAGGGGGGGTCTTAGGGTTAGGCTATAGAGAAGAGAGTATTAGGGTCAGGCTAGGGAGCAGGGAGAGTTAGGGTCAGGCTGCGGGGAATGGAGGGTTAGGGTTAGGGTAATGGAAAGGGGAGGGTTAGGGTTAGAATTAGAGGAAGGGTTGGGGTTTAGTTTATCCACTAACCTTTCGGAGCACCTCTTCGAGGCATAAGCGATCGATATCCCAGCCAGTTCGAAACTGACTGGGAGAGAGCGTCTCTATCTAAATAGGGCCATTCTTTGCAGGGATCCACACCCTGTTTTACCAGTGCCTGCGACAATTACAATTGCATACACATTCCTGACTGTACTTAGGCCAAAGTAGCAGTGCTCTGTTGTCACTAGTCACTATTGCTTAGTGTACAGCATTTGTTACCTGCAGGCGGTGCACTGCTGAGAATCACTCCTGTTTCATGGACATAGTCAGTGTAAACAACTGCAAGACAGTATATGCCATGTCAGCTGCTGGACATTCACCCCATAATCAGACCCAGGGGGCAAATGTTATGCAAAGTGCATTTTTATCATAGCACAGATAAGATTATATCCTATGCATCAGTCCCTAACTGACTAATATGATCAATATATTATTTTCCTGCTAATTACCAGTGTTTTTTACCCCATCTACATTGATTTTGTTCTTCTTTCTCGTCATATTTCAACATTGTTGTTTTCCCTTCCCTCTCTCTATCCTTTGTCTCTACCCAGTTTCCCCTCATCCTCCCTCTCTCATTTCCCTCCGCTGTATCTTCAAAGCTGTGACTCACGGACGTTAATAGTCGTCTCTCTGCAGGGGCTGAAATCATTTCTGTATTATTAGTCACCAGCGCTTGTCTCTCTGAGGAGGAAAGCCTGCAGCCACCGTGATAGTGCAGCAGCCTGTCACACATCTTATACAAGCCATACATGAGTGTGTGGCAACCAGCTGAGCTACAGCCCAATGCCTAGACTACCCAGTAACAGCCAGAGACACTCTCATGTATATGCAAATGTATTTTCCTGTGTATCTCATCCTGTAATACTGCCAGAGCTAAATAAGCATCATTTTACCTACACTCAATATATGTATGTTTTTCCAGGAGTTTACAAAAGTCACAGTGATTTCCTAATTGCATTTTCCGGTCACCATTGTGGATAACATAAATGATGGCAGAACTACTTGCCAAATTTCATGTCATTGAGGCAGGAATGTAGAGCTCATGTCAGTAATCAGACATCAGGATCCGGCAGATTCAGAAAGCAGCAGCCTTATGTGCTTCCTAGCAATTAATACAATCTTCCCTCTGTTTTGGAGCACCACCAGAAGGAGTGTGATTATTATTCAGAGCATACTTGCCAATAAAGTTTTTCTTCCCTCCTAGAGATCCTTCTGAGAGGCTCCAGAGGATTATTGATGTGAACTGCATCATCAAGCCCCACCCCCATTGTAAAGCAGGGGGCGGAGCCACGATGTTGCTGTTTGTATTAAAACACGTCATTAAGCCTCACTGAGCAGGATTAAAAGGTGGGGGCCAGACTTCAAGAAGAGATTTGTATCATCTGAGGCAAACAGGATTTTTAAAGGGGGTTTCCTTGCTTGTAATACATGGGGGGTATATAAGGGGCCTGGAGATAGCGCACTATATTTAGTACATATGGGATATAAAAGTTGGACTGGGAATAGCTTAAACTATAATAAATATGGATTATATTAAGATATACAGTATATAGTGTTTCATTTCCAGATCCCCAATATACCCACAAATATTATAGTAAGCGCAATTATTTTACCTCTAATATACATAATATGTACTTGATATACAAGTGATATATCCCACATGTATTACCTGTGGGAAATTTTAGGGTTTTGGAGAAAACACACTGTATATATTAAATGTGGGGACATGAGTTTGATTACCAGACTAGGCCTTATTTTTGTGGAGTTTGTATGTTGTCCCCGTGTCTGCGTGGGTTTCCTCTGGGTGCTCCGGTTTCATCCCACATGCCAAAAACATTCTGGTAGGTTAATTGGCTGTGAACTAAATTTAACCATAGTCTGAGTATGTGTGTGTATGTATGAATGAATGTGTTAGGGACCTTAGTATGTAGCTCCAATAGGGGCAGGGACTGATGTCAATGTCTAATGATCTCTGTAGGTAGATTCTAATTTGGAGTCTGGTTTTCACTGGAGCCCCCGATGGCGGGAAAAACTAGGCTGCAGACACCTAGCAGGTCAAGGATCTGGCATAGACTCCCGTATGTAGGGATCTACTGAGAGGTAAGTAAGAGTTCCACAGGTAACCCCTGGAAATAGTTAGCGAGAGAATGCTAGGACAACAGCAGGTCCAAACTATCAGTGAGTGTGAAATGGAGAATACCACAGCAGTGCAAGATTAAATAAGAACTGAAGGTTTCAGAGGTGACACAGAGGCACAAGATGATACAGCCACATAAAATGGCTAAAACAGGGAGAATGCACTCACACACTAAAGCCTGGGAAAAAGGAGGAGACCTGGGGTACAGGGCGGGTGGTCCAGGGAAGAGTTAACACAGGGAGCAGGCAATGAAAAGCAAGCAATCCATAAAAGCATCTTTCCATAGCAATCAGCAGAACGCAGATCGAGATCTGACACTATGGGCCGATTCAGTTAAACACGAAGCCCACCTTATTTTGGTTGTGATGCAAATTGCGTATATAATTGTCTTTATTGGTACCTTAAATTTAACGAATTTTAATACGCACCTCTATAGGGTGTTACAGCTGCCGTCTAACGGCAAGCTGTGTGTGACGGCTCCCTCCCCGGTCTGCCCGCTTACCTGCAGTTGCCGCGGCGTGCGTCTCTGGGGATTCCCCTGCCGACAGCCTGCATAGTGACAGCGTTCATAGTTACCATCCACGTGTGCCGCTTCCCCGTTAGATGCGCGCTCTGCTAATTACTCACCCTTATGCGTTCCTGGTTGCCAGGGGAACGCTTCCACGTCAGGGGGGCTGTTCTTGGCTGTCCTATCAGAGGATAGCATATCCTTTATTAGTCCTTCCTGCCTGCATTCCCACGCCGGTTATAGAGTCTGTTCCCTCAGTTCTGTGACCTGCTACTTACTGTGTGCCTGGTGCTATCTGCCTAGTGAATTGACCATTGTTTGACCCACTTACCTGACTTATTCCTTGAGTGACTGTTTATGTTACCTCTTCGGAGGTCCTGCTGCGTGAGTGTGTGTGTGTGCAAGTCCTAGTGCATCTCGTCCAGTCCCGTGAAAAATCTTCTGTCCTTTGTACTGGGTTTTGTGTTGCTCGTAGCCTGTCACAGTCCGGTCTCTTCCGGACTGGCTCTGCTCCCACTTACCTTACTGCTCCCACCCCCTCAGTCTGGTTTCCACTCCGGTTTTCCCTTTCTCTTCCTGTAGTCTGGTTCAACGGGGCACGACCAGGCTATTGGGGCGCAGCCAAATCCATCCCCACCACCAGGGGCTCTGGTGAAAACCACCCGATAGCAAAGTTACCGGGCCCCGGCAGTTGACTCATTCACTACCTCTCTCTTCCATGGCCGCCTTGGTTATCTCCGAGGTAAACCCGGGGCACCACTCCAGTCTACCATCTTCTCCACGACCACTCCGGTTCTCTGCCAGGTAAACTCGGAGTGTCGTAACATAGGGGCGATATAAATTCGCGTAATTGACATCACAACCAAATTAACACGGGCTTCGCGTTCGATTGAATTGGGCCCTATAACTGCCAGCGAGGTGTAGAACTTCTGACTATATAAAGATTCTACTAACCAATCAGATGCCAGCTAGGAGTCCCGTCTCCTCCCAGCCACCACTTTCAGCAGAAGTGAGATTCGACAGCACATGAAGGGGGAGCCAGCCAGCACAGATAAACACTTGTGGCAGCATGTAGCAATATCACATTGCAGAGTGGCAGAACCATGTATCACTGACCCAAACAAATGCCTCTGCTTTATAATATTGGAGGAGCTGCCATTTTCTACAGTCTTGGCCTCTGTGCTGTGGCTGCCTCCTGCTTTTTTTTATTTATTTATGAGGGAGGTTTCTGGGCATCTCCCTCTGTGCACCACTGATACAAGAGGGAGTCCAGCAGCACTGCCCAAAGATTCTCAGATATATTAGGATAGTTAATAGTTAACAATTATAATTAAGAGTTGAGATAATTGTAAATTAGCAACATAAACTGACACAAACCAATGTGTCCTCTTTCTCTGATAAAGTTGCTGTTGTGTACAGACACTTCAATATCACCATTATTTACACAAGTGCAATAAGAAATGTGTTCAAGAGATATCTCTAAACACAAAACTCCTGCGCCTATCAGTGTACTGTAAACAAATAATACCTGGCTGTTATCAGCAGCACCTGTAGGGGTGACCAAGTACCCCCAAAAAATTCCAAATGAATACAAAAGAGTATGGTGCACTATTGATCTTACCCTATCAACTTTAATAAAAAATTGCTAATGCTAAACCGATACATTATACACAAATAACATGAAATACAATGAAGAATGAAAAATAAAAAAACCCCACAACAAATAAATAAATAAAATATAGTCCAGCAAGGTACTATTGAATTAAAGGGGGCCCCTTATTTATTTTTTATTTTTTTTCATTCTTCATTGTATTTCATGTTATTTGTGTATAATGCATCAGTTTAGCATTAGCAATTTTTAATTAAAGTTGATAGGGTAAGATCAATAGCGCACCATACTCTATTTCTTTGGAGTTACACAAGAGGTTATACTGGTGAAATTTGATAACATTTCCAATTTTTTAAAATAAACTATGAATCATGTAAAAGTTTAGGAAAAAACCCATAATGTACTTATACAAGTTAAACACAGCATACATGCCCTTTGCGTGCAGGGTGCCACAAGTGTAAGTTGTGAACGGGGCCACCATCAAGGGGTGACCGCTGGGACTGGAGAAGGAAGCAGGTATCGGAAGTACTGTACAGATGAGTCCCTGGCAACAGTTTCCTATCACCATAGGATGGGTCCTGGGTTCCACAAGTTTTAGTGACAGCGAACCGCCATGAATCTTAATCATTTGCAAAATACACTACACTAACTGACATATGTACTATACTGAATGAAACACCTGGGGCCTGATCCAGCGCTACGGCCGCAAGCGATCGTACGCCGATCGTAAGCGAAAATTCGTGAAAAAAAACGCACTACGCATGTGCAGTATGACAACTTCCGGTCGACCGAAGGACGTGAGCGAACAGCGAGTGTATTTTCAGCGTATTTTTCGCTCAAGGGGCGTGCGTTTTGTACGATGATAGTCTGGACGCTCGAGTTACTACACAGAGGCGGGGATAGCCATTTAAATTGTACAGTATGGGCGTGCTAAGCCCAGTACGACCAGCGTATCGCTACGAAAATTCGCACGTACGCAGGAAAATCTTAGGGTAGGGTTCAGCCGCCGTAAGCAGGTACAATCAATGGGAGTGTTATGGGCGTGAAAGTTTATACGCCCGGGCGAACGTACGCTACGCTCGCGGGCGATTGCGGTCGTAGGTCTGGATCAGGCCCCTTGTCTCACTGCTACCCCAATATACCAGGTTCCAAACTATGTCCTAAAGGTGCAGCAGGTAAGAACAATAAAACTTACTATTGTCCTCTGAAAAAGTAGAACAAAATTACCACAAACATGTAAATGTATTATTGTTAGTTATTGTCTGAGTTTATCAGGATTCAGGTTTAAGACACATGTAATCTTCCTTTTAATCACTGAAACCTAGGCATCCATAGTAGCTATATTTTATAGCAGTGCTGTGACAACAATGATTATCTCATAATCGCTGTAAATTGTAAGACACAAACTATATACAGAATAAATAAACAAGTTACACTTCTGTGTTTACAAGATTAGTCCTAGTGCTGCCATCATGTGGTAACAGCCATTAAGTGCCTGGGACAATCATATAGTACTTTGCAAAGGATAAATATAAACAGGGCCGGTGCTTGGGTGTTCGATACCCCTTGCAAAGTATAAATTTGCAATAAAAGAAAGCATATACTGGTACTATAAAATTCAAACAGCAACCTACTCATTGCTATACAATTCCCACCTCATTTAAATGCCTGCCATAGAATAGGAATAGTCACTGATCAACCCCTCCCCCCCACCCCAAAACTATCCCAAACCAGTATTTTTATTATAGGCACCATAAATGCACCATTAACTAGAAAGAGATTGCTGTGAAAGGGTAAGTTGGGGGCATAGCTGTGTCTCCTTGAGGTGTCATAGAAGGTGAAAAGCCTTAGACCCAACCCACTACATTCTCTCTACCTCTCTCACACATAGGTGTGGCTTACCGGTACAATATGACTTTTTCGACATGTGGTATTGCGGGAAGAGAGGAGTGACAGCAGTTATTTAGCGACTGTTCCAAAGAAGACAGTAAGGACTCCATAACCAGTCAAGATGTGAATGCTGCAATGGTGACAAGTAAGATTTTACCCTAACCCTCATCCTAGCCCTCCCCTGTTATTAGCCTAACCTTAAGCCTCAATCTCCCGTAGCCTTACCCTAACCTTCCCGACCCTAACCTTGCTGCAGTCCTTGCCTTTGTCGTAGAGAGAACATTTCACTATTGGTAATGGGTGCTCCTACAAGAGACAGAAGTGGAGGCTGGGAGCACATATACAAGGGGCAGCATAGGTGTATCTATAATGGGTGCAGGATGTGCAGTGCACACAGGCCCCTCAGAACAGGGGGTCCTGTAGGACTCAGGTTCAAGACACATGGGGGAGCGCCACCGAGGAGTACAGCGGGAGGAAGAAGGTAAGGCATTCTTCCAGCACCCAGGGTTGGCAGGGGAAGGGGGGCCTATTCGGCATCTATTTCTTCCTTCTAAGATCTTCCGGAGGAAAGGGGGCATGGCTTACAGTGCAGTTAGGTCCGCCCTTTTTGAGATCCGCGAACCGGGACAGTCCTGTCTCAGGTAAGGGGGAGGGCCATATACAAATCCTGAACAAGGGCCCCCTCACTTCTTAAAACACCCCTGAGTGGCAGAAATGGTGGATAGACACAAACATACAAGGGACAGAAATGGAGGCTGGACACACATACAAGGGGCAGAAATGGAGGATGGACACACATACAAGGAGCAGTAATGGAGGCTGGACACATACAAGTGGCAGAAATGGAGGCTGGACACATACACACACAAGGGACAGAAATAGAGGTTGGACACACATACAAAGGGCAGAAATGGAGGATGGACACACACATAAGGGACAGAAATGGAGGCTGGACATACATACAAGGGTCAGAAATGGAGTCTGAACACACATACAAGGAGCAGTAGTTGAGGATGGACACATATACAAGGGACAGAAATGGAGACTGGACACACATACAAGGGGCAAAAATTAGGGCTGGACACCAGTGGCGTAACTAATGTGGGTTTTGTAGGGCTCGTGCCCTGGGCGCCGATGATGCCCATCTGATGGTTGCCATCAGGGCATGGGTCCTACAATACTCACACTTAGTCACCCACCAGTCCTGTCCTGTCCTGCACTGTCTCCGTTGAAGCTGGAGGCGCCGGCTGCAGAGTTCTTAAGTGAGACGCTGACACGACCTCAGGTCACGTCAGCATCATCCAGAGCAGAGAGGGAGCGCCGCCGAGGAGAAAAGCAGAGAGGGAGCGCCGCCGAGGAGAACAGCAGAGAGGAAGCGCCACCGAGGAGTACAGCAGGAGGAAGAAGGTAAGTAAAGGAGGGGGGTTATTGGGACTCTGTGAGACTGAAGAAACATGAGGTTGATTATTGGGATGCTGGGGCCACATGAGGGGATTATTTAGAGAATGGGGAGACAGGGGATTATTTGGAGGCTGGGGAGAGATGAGGGGGATTATTTGGCTGGGGAGACATGAGGGGGATTATTTGGAGGCTGGTGAGACATGAGGGGGGTTATTTGGAGGCTGGGGAGACATGAGGAGGATTATTTGGAGGCTGAAGAAACATATGGAGGATTATTTGGAGGCTGGGGAGACATGAGGGAGATTATTTGGAGGCTAGGGAGACATGATGAGGATTACCTGGAGGCTGGGGAGACATGAGGGGGGATTATTTGGAGGCTGGGGAGACATGAGGGAGATTATTTGGAGGCTAGGGAGACATGATGAGGATT
>WWET01003244.1:59573-75062 GCA_011038615.1 Limnodynastes dumerilii | reverse complement strand
CTGAATCTGCACAATAGGAGATCAGGGATCCAGACCTACATATACTAGCGATCTTACGCTAGCCGCTGACATAAAATCGCCCATTAGTATTTACTGCGCATGCAAGCGGCAGATGTTACGCCACGTAACTCTGAACATATGTACCATCAGCATAACTATGAATGAAGGGGCGGGTTCATCCATAGGACACCCGTATGGATGCCGGAGGGAGGCATTTAAATCGTACCATAGGTGCCGGGTTAGGCAGTTACGCCCTTGAATCCATTACGTACGTCAGTAGTTACGTTCTGAAAAGTTAAGGTAGGATTAGGGAACCGTAAAACAGCCAAAGTACGTGCGAGCGAGGGGAGTGCATAGAAAATACGCTACGCAATGAAACGTAACAAGCACTTAGGTCTGGATCTACCCCTATATAAGTATGTATGAATCCGGGCCACTGTGTACCCTGGTAGACTATACTGTAAATAACCTAAACACATGTTCTACCATCCTATCACTTTCACATATAAATTATTTTGGAACTGGAAACGATGAGCTCTTCATGAAATATTAGCATGACCTTTTATAAAATGAACTTGCTGCGTTTTTTTCTTTATGTTTTTTTTTACACAAATGGGTCCCCTGCTTAAATAGTAAATAGTAAAAAGTAAATAACTTAACTTATTGTTTAAACTGTATAAATCATTTATCTGGAAACCCGTGGCCAGTAGAGACTGGATCCAGACCTTCGTTTCTGGACCCACTGTATCCAAACTCTGGTGGATGCGAGGAGTAATGATCATAGGACCCTGCCTAATAGCTCTGCATGTGAAAAAGATATCTGGTTAGAGTTTAAGGGCTGAAACTTTCCCTTACTGTACACTTTTAATATATCCCCCTCCCAGTGAGCATTCCCACCTTATTCTCTCCTTGGGCCTGATCCAGCGCTACGAAAATTCGCAACGACGGGCGAATGCGAAAATACGCTCGTCGTATCAACCTACACGCCCCTAGCACTCCCATAGTAAAGTCCCTGCTTACGGCGGCTATACCCTACACTGGGTACGACCGTCGGCCGTACGAAAATTCGCAGAAAATACGCTGAGAAAATACGCTAAGCACGCCCATACTGTACAATTTAAATGGCTAACCCTGCCTCCCAGTAGTAAAATGGGCGCCCAGCCGACCATCGTAAAAAAAATACGCCCAGCGAGCGAAAAATACGCTAACGATACGCCCGCTATTAAAAATACCCTAACGATACGCCCGCTATTCGCTCATGACGCGCGGGCGACCGGAACCTGTCATACTGGGCATGCGCATTGCGACTTTTTTGACGAAAATTCGCTTACGATGAGCGTACGCTCGCTTGCGAGCGTTGCTCTGGATCAGGCCCCTTGTCATTGAGGATCCAGACCTGTGATGGTAATCTGCTGCATGCGCGGTAGTGAGTTTGCACGCATTGCGAACAGAAACACCCACGCCCAATATGGATCCAGTCCTGGGTTTGGATTCTGTAGCCAGGGCTGGTGCTAGTGTGTTCAGCACCCTCCTGCAAACTTTAAATTTGCGCCCAACAATTTAACATTATGGTTAATAGAGTATTGTATACATGTAAGCGTCATAAAACACAATATTGTAACCACAATAAAAGAAAGCAAGTCACTACTATACAATACAAACAGCCTCCTAGTCTCCACTATACAATTCCCACTTCATCCTAAACACTGCCTCAAAATACAGACTATATATCTTAGTGACAGCCATACCAAAAAGACATTGGGCCGTATGCAGAGCTCCGGCTGCATTGCAAATGCGGCCGGAGTTCTCCAATATGTTCTACTGCGCATGCGCAGTAATTCTGTAACGTAATCTACATTACTTGTTGCAACGTAGATTGCGTATATGCGGACTTTAAAACATTTTTTATCCTAGTGACTACCATACAGGCCACCATACAATACAGATTGAATCCATCTGGCCACTGTACAATAAATTCAACATTCTTGTAACCACAATGCAGTGTGCAATTCCTCCTTGTGTCACAAAAACAGAAAACATGTGTAACCACAATACAAAAGAAGCACAGCTTTGTGAGCCCTTACTGTTATTCAGTTTGTGTGTGTACAGTATATATAGCCACCCAATCTCTCCCAGTGTCTCCATTTCCCCATCATGTTTCTGCAACCCCCCAGTATTCCCATAATGTCTCTCCAGCCCCCCAGTATTCCCATGTTTCTCCAGCCCCCCAGTATTCCCATCATGTCTCTCCAACCCCCAGTATCCCCACCATATGTCTCCAACCCCCTAGTATCAAAAAAAGAAAGGAGCATTTTTGGAGGCATGCTGGGTGGACCGTTACAGAAGGTGGTCCTTTTGCCTGACACATATAGAATGTACTTTGATTATTCAGCAGGTATCACACCACAGAGCAGGAAACACTGCATCACACACAGTAGAAGGTATAATACAATTGATTAAAAAAGTGAAGCAAGTTTATGGTTACAGACATTTGACATTTTAGTTCTAATTTGATGTGGACGTTATAATAGCCCCAATAATAATGCTTATATCAAATAATAGCCCAATCCTAATCCCACATCCGTTAATAACCCCAGTGTTATGTCCATATTATTGGGGTTGTTATTTTATTTATACATTGTTATTTCATGTAGACAAAATTATTGGGTCTATTATATAATTCCATCTCTCAGTATCCCCCATCCTGTGTCTGCAATTTTCCAGTATTCCCCATCACATCTCTCCAGCCCCCCAGTACCCCCATCATGTCTCTCCAGCCCCCCAGTATCCCCATCATGTCTCTGCAGCCTCTCCATTTGCTTTACTTTACTTATCTATGTGTTTTCTCCAGGGCGCTCTCTCTGCTTCCTGTATGAGCTGCCTATATGAATGGGGAATTCTTCCAGCTTTCAGCCGGGCACCATTGGGGGCATCGGGGGGATGTGCGCCTCTCCAGCCTACTGCCGGTCTACACCGTATCCACTGTGGACATCATTGCGTCGGCTCTTTCTGTAGACACCTCAGTGCTAATGTGAGTAGAAACCCTGCCTAATAGGATTTTAAACACATAAGCCAATGTACATTATACCTTTACTTATTGTTTGCGTTCAATCAAATTGGTGTATTTTTGTTAATGGCACAGCACATATACAAGATATGTAGCTCACCCCTACCTGTTGTCTGCATAGCTCACATGCCAGAGCACTGACGTTATTATTAAGTTACAGACATCCATAAAGGTATTCATGCATTGCCTGCTTTCTTTGTATTTTGTTGCTCACTAAAAAGTTAAATAAGTGCATTAGTTCATGCAGGGGCAGAAGGTGACAGACTAGGGCCCCACAGCAAGGAGGCGGGGCATGAGTCTGGATGGTTGGGACTAGCTAGACTAGACCACTGACTGACGGAAGATGTCAGAGGCTGATAGCTTAAAACAGCACTCAGCACTCCAGGTATAAATAGTGCGGAGCGCTGTAGTGCTCATACCATGAGTGCTGAGCGCTGTTCTAAGCTGTCAGCCTCTGGGCCCCGTAGGAGCCGCACCCCATGCATTCCCTGTAGTTACACCACTGACTGTGTGGCATATTACAAACTGAGACACTTGTAGTTATTTTATACTGAAAATATGAAATTATAGTTACAGTAATTACTATTATAAATCTATTTAAATATTTTGTGTGCGGCCCACAATGGTTAAGTATAATTTGCTAAGTGGCCCTGCTGAGTTAATTGCCTACCCCCTGTATTAAGGGCTCTTAGAATGCATATAAACTACTGCACTTCATATTGCTCTGTTTGTATAAATCCAGATTAAACACAAAAATGTTATTTAACTAAGAAACTATTTTTATTTCTGTTTACTGGACGGTATTCACACTTAAAAGTGAGTTAGGTGTGGACAGAACCGCACCTAACTCACTCGTTCAGCATATAACCCGTCCCCCATTTTTAGGTACTTTGGGCCTGATCCAGACCTACGCTCAGATGCGGTTTTACGCTGATTGTAAGCGTAAAAACGGCCATTTGTACTTACTGTGCCACATTGTACGCACGGACAATGGGCCGTCTGCATGAGTTTTCCGATATGTCGTACTGCTCATGTGCAGTAATTCTGTAACGTAGGGCTGATCCAGACCTACGACTGCAATCACCCGCCAGCGTAGCGTATGATCGCCCGGGCGTAAAAACTTTCACGTCCATGACACTCCTATTGATTGTATCTGCTTACGGTGGCTGAACCCTACCCTAAGATTTTCCAGCGTACGTGCGAATTTTCGTACCGATACGCTGGTCGTACTGGCCTTAGCACGCCCATACTGTACAATTTAAATGGCTATCCCCGGCTCCCTGTAGTAAAACGGGCGCCCAGGCGACCATCGTATTGAACGCACTCGAGCGTCCAGACTATCGTCGTACAAAACGCACGCCCCTTGGGCGAAAAATACGCTGAAAATACGCTCGCTGTACGATCATGTCCTTCGGACGACCGGAAGTTGTCATACTGCACATGCGCATTGCTTTTTTTACCCGTTTTTTCGCTCACGATCGGCGTACGATCGCTTGCGGCCGTAGGTCTGGATCAGGCCCGTAATCTCTAACGTAAGAAGTGTAAAATGTCCCTCCCCTGCCCGTCCCGGCTAATCTAAATCCCTCCCCCTCCCACTTCTACCTAAACACTCCCTGAGGCGGCATTAGCGCACCTCCTTCTTACTAAAGACCGCACAGAGGCAATCTACAAACCTAACTGGTACGTAGATTGCATAAGTAACCTACTAGGCATGCGTGGTAGGTCATTTCGGGAGATTCAGCACTTAAGGAGCCAGAGCTTCTTAAGCATGAATCAGGTCCACTATCTTTAACCTCATATTTAGAGATATTTTGTGCCATTTATTTTGTTGCTGATGGAAAAATAAAATCATTACAATTATATCTTTTACTGTATTCAAAAATTGTACGTTATAGCGATCATTTAACAATGAAGTGTAACCGATGTTAAGCATAAGCAGTGTTTTTCTGTGTATTCCAAGCCAGAGTTGTCCGTTTGCTAAACATTGCATGTAAATGGCTGTGAGTCACCCTGCAGTTGCTTTCTGCATAATGGACACGTCTCAATACAACACATACCTTGCACATGTCTGGACTGTGGGCGTCGAGTCAGAGAAGTGCTTGTAAACAGCAGGACTTTAGCAATACAGGTGACAGCTGATGTGTCTGTAGTGTGGACAATAAAGTGGTGACAAAAAATATATGAAGTTGGTCGCATCCAAAAAATCTGACAAAGCTCTAGAGAGAACTTTCACAAATGCAGGTTTGTTGTGTCCTGCATAGACGAGGTGACGTATGTCATTCCAACTGGATTATTATTGTGCCTGCGATAAGACGGAAAACTGACGCCTCCTAGCTGACAGCTGTACCCTAATTACTTACAACTACCGCCTTTTAACTTGTCATCCATCTCATACACCCCTAGACTTTGTGTGATCCATCATAATAATACATAAATAGGGCCTGATCAAGACTTATAGGCTGCGTGCTATAAAAACAAATGCAAATAATGAGAGGTTTATACAGGGTCCAGGCAATAAACAGCATTTCCATACGTTTTGTGTTGTGTTTGGAAGGTTAAATGCTAGTACAATTGTCACCAGCAGTTCTAATCTGGGTACACACTAGCACAGTTTCCTGGCTCCCAACAATACAGTCTGATAAACGGGGAAATTGTGAAACATGTACACATTGGGCCTGATCCAGAGATACGAAATTTCGCACGACGGGCGAATGCGTACGTTCGACCGTGCGTATAAACATACACGCCCCTAACACTCCCATTGTAAAGTACCTGCTTACGGCGGCTATACCCTACACCAGGTACTACCGTCGGCCGTACGAATTTTCGCACATAATACGCTGAGCGTACGGGCTTAGCACGCCCATACTGTACAATTTAAATGGCTATCCCCGCCTCCGTGTAGTAAAACGAGCTCCCAGGCGACCGTCGTACTGAACGCACGCCCCTCGAGCAAATATTTCGCACACAATACGACCGCTATACGCTTATGTCATCCAGCCGACCGGAAGCTGTCATACTGGGCATGCGCAGTGCGAATTTTCGTACAAAAATACGCAAAAAACGGTCGTACGCTCGCTCGAAATCGGCCAATTTCGTAGCTCTGGATCAGGCCCATTGCCTAAACGTTGGTCATATTTTCTGCCTCCACTGTGCTATGTGTATAGGACAGACACAGCATCAGCTGTATGCAAAGCAACCAATCCTATTATCCGTTGGAAGCGTTTCCTGACCACTTTGTTGGCTGATTGAGATGATATACGTGTATACGTCCTGTAGCTGGTGCTTTATCCAGATTTTTGATCTGTCCCCATTATAAGTGAGAATAGATGGGAAAGGTAATGATCATCTTGTGGAACTTCCTGTGAGCCTTCCATGCACTCGCACAACAGGCTGTATACTTATGGGACTATATTCACACTTAAGAATGCTTTATGTTCTTAATTATACGCAAAAAGTAGCATGCCGACTCCCCTGACACGCCCCCGGATTTCAGCTTCTTAACCGACTTACGAATGCCATAGGGCTACCTTATCTTTAGGTTCGTAGTTGTGTGAGTATGGCGGCTAATTAAGAACGTTTTTGCCTAATTGCATCCTGATTTCCCCATTTAAATGACACCCTCCACCCACTCTTCGTATCTTCATTCTTAAGTTTTCTCGGCACGCCCCTTCATTCTTAAATTACTACAAAACTTAAAGAAATAGGTTGGTAATGGTGATTCAGAGCCGTCCCAAATTTAAGTTCAACGTAAATTGCATACATTTAGTTACCATGCATCCCTTCTTAAATATACACACCTAAAAAGCCACAAATTCCTCATTGTGAATCAGTT
The DNA here is from genome assembly GCA_011038615.1 of Limnodynastes dumerilii. Lineage (NCBI taxonomy): Eukaryota > Metazoa > Chordata > Amphibia > Anura > Limnodynastidae > Limnodynastes > Limnodynastes dumerilii. The sequence goes on along the minus strand of WWET01003244.1, from coordinate 68,160 downwards.
CCATAATCACCATAATAATACACATATATTCAATTAACAATTCGCACCGCAATAGACGGGATAAAGTTCGTACTGTGCATTTTCCCGTCTATTACGGTAGCTTTTTTTCCGTGCGTCTCTATGAGTTACGAATAAAAATCAGAAGAAAAAAAATAAGCACAATTAGCTTCGCACCGCAAAATACGCGGATGCGAGGATAATTGAATCAGGCCCATAGTCACCTTAAATACACGTGTAATCCTAATATTGTGCATATACATATATTCACCATAAAAATACACATATTGAAATATAATCACCTTAAATACACATGTAATCCCAATAATGTTCATATAAATATAGGGCCGGATTCACACATAAGTGTGTAATCCATCGGTGCAGATACACATGTACCCACTCCCCTCCCTGCCCACGTTTTTAAGTGCCTAATGGCACTTACGAGTGTCATAAGGCACCCTTAACTACCCATGCGTATTTTCCCTCTTAAGGAGGGAAAATACATACAGAGGTTCCCCAGCCCTCCCCCCACCCACTTTATGGAACTAACCTCAGGGACTGCCGTGGCATGCCTCCACTTACCTTAAAAACTACGGGCCGTATGCAGACTACCGGCCATATGAAAGACCACATTTACACAATCTACGTAAGGAAAAGATACGTAGATAACGGAAAAAATGTACTACGCATGCACAGTAGGAAAAAATGCTAAACACCTATATATTATACGTCCAGTATTCTGCACGTAGTCTGCACGTAGTTAATCTGCTTATGGTACCACCATGAAAATTGCATAGTCTACATAACTACGCATGTGCAGTAGTTGTCAGTTTCTTAGGTGTGAATCAGGGCCATAATCACCATAATAGAAATTCCAATGAAGACATAAGTGTGCATAGCTTACTGGTGTATATTGAAGTATATATTGGCACCAGCCACAGAGCTTGTCTAAGTCCAGGAGACGGCTCATAGTTGACACTCCACAACGTATTTAGTTGTTTATTTGTGTTAAGGTGTATATTTGGTTTGTTACTAAGTAAGAAACTATGAGGGTATATAAATAAAAAGCAGTCTTGATAGTTTTAACTGCATTTCATTGAACACTTTTTTTTCTTGGAAATTGGTAGAATTTTAATGAGTTGCAGTTTGCTCTGATCTGCAGTGACATGCAACAATTTACATTACCTGGGAAAGTCACCCACTGGTGACAGCTCATCATTTACTATGCAGCCTGTGTAATTATTAGACTGATGACAGCCACTAGTACTACAGCTGTCATCAACATGTGTAAAATTAAATACATTTTAAAGATAAAACAAAAATAAATGTATAAAAATCAGAATGGGGTCCCCCACTCTTACATTGTTAAGCAGCACTGGTGCTACCCAAAAGCTACCCCAAAATTGATATCACAACCCTCCTTCCCCTCCTTTTGTAAGGAAATCAGCATGATTTCATATAAGGCAAATGAGGTGGGGCCCATGGCAGCCGCCCACCCTGCACCCACAAAGGTCTCGCCAGGAATGACAGCGTTTAGCAGTAGTCTATGAGTACTGAGTGCTGTTTCTATATACATTGAAAGCAGCGGGGGAGGAGAACCAGGGCAGGCAGAGGGCAGCGCTAACCTGTATTTGTGAACAGTGCTCAGCACTCCTACACCTGGATTTTTTGAATTGCAAAAATACATTAAAAATTACTTCATTTTAGCATTTTTTTTTAGCAATTTTAAATAAAATACAGATCCAAAACTAAAACATTTCATTTGTTTTTTACAAAACCAAAACCTAAACACAACAAAGATTTAGAACCAATATCACAACCAAAAGACAGTGGTCGGCGCTCATCTCTAGTATTGTTACACAATGCAGTATGTCAGCAGCGTGTAATGTTGTCATTGTTCTGTAGCAGGGCATTTGGCTATGTGTTCAGCAGCCAATGAGGATGTGGCTCTCCCCTTAAATAGCTATCAGCTGTTAGCCAGTTACAGTTTCTAGTTTTCTAGTGTTCCTGTTCGTGCTCATGTCTGGTTCTCATTCTGTTTGTCTGCCCTTCTGTATCGTTCTCCTGCGTTCTGAGTGCCCTGATCCTGCTACCCTTTGGTGTCTTTCCAGTTGTTTATCTGTTACTCTTATCTTGCCGGTTCTGTCTTTCTCTCCTTGGTTGTGAGTGTATCCTTGCTATATGCAGTATGATTGCTCCTGTCTGTCCTTATCCCCTTTTGCGGATAACTGTCTTGTGTATTTAGTAGATCTGTATTTGTGCGTTACCATCTGCACTATTCTGCATATTTGTGTTATCTGGTTCTCAGCTCTCCCAGCAGTACCTCTTATCTGGACACTGTACTGCGGTACTGGTTACTGCCTACCAGGGGCCGCAACCTGCTGGGGTTCTGCAGCCTAGACTGTCCCCACCATCAAGGGCTCTAGCGAAGACCAGGCCCCAGTTACACTCCGCTCTTTGGGAAGCAGGATACCAGTACCATAACTCGTATTTAAAAATGTAATTCAACAAACACTATAATGGTAACAAAAGTTAAGGACACAAAGCCCACACGGCCATCTTGGATGAAAATCTACATTCTGCAGTCTACATTCATGAAGAAAACATATAACAAAGAACAATGAAGAAATAACTCCACGCAATGCTAATTATTAGTACCTGACAATCTTAATTATTAGTACCTGATAATCCTAATTACTAGTACCTGACAATCCTAACTATTAGTACCTGACAATCCTAATTATTAGTACATGACAATCCTAATTATTAGTACTTCACAATCCTAATTAATAATACCTGACAATCCTAATTATTAGTACCTGACAATTATAACTATTAGTACCTGACAATCATAACTATTAGTACCTGACAATCATAACTATTAGTACCTGGAGCCGGCCCTGGTCTTCACTCCCTATTACGGCCACCAAATCTTTGTGTTACCAGACTCTAAGGGCTCCATTTACTAAAGTCAATTTAGCTCAAATCGACCATAATCGCAGGAGTTTAGCAGCAATTATGCAATCGCCGCATTCACTAAAATCATTTGCCTTGTTAAAAATTGCCATGGCAAACTTCGCCATAGCAATTTTTTCAGAGTCAAACATAGCAATTGCCGGATTTACTAAGCGTCGCTATGGTCAAAATGCTGCACTGTATATGGAGAAAACAGCTGTAAGTACACTCTTGAAGAGAGTTACTGCAAATAATAGCAGGATGGAGTTCTAAATTCAATGTGTAGCAATTCAACAAAGGAGCTACAATTAAGGATTAACTGTTTTGTTACACCATTGCTTTACCATAGGGTTAAGTATTTTTGTGGATTTTATCTATTACCATCTTTACCCACTAGCCCTATTATGCAAATGCTAAGCCTTGGTTAAGGCTACATATTGTGTTTATCTCAATAATTCAATAACATCTCACCCGTATATTTGTACTGTATTTATGTTATTGCTAGCACAAGTGATAGTACCGGCCGGTATTGTGTGTTGATTTAATGATTTTTATTTTAAATTGCTTTAATAAATCTGTGGTTATACAAGTCCAGCTTGTCATTCTACTTGAGACAATACTGTGATCTAAGACTCTGTGGGCACCTTTTAGTCTCCACATTTTGGTCTAAACATATTCATTTCATTTGTTTTTATTTTCTATTTATCCCGGGATATTCTATTTATTTATATATATTATATATATTTTTTATTTTTATTTATATTTTTTTTTTGGTGTGCCATTGGCGGATATAATAGTTTATTTACTCTGGTTTTTTTAGGGTGTTTTTGCCGCGCCCTTATATCTGCTGCAACTAGTCACCCACATTTTTAATTAGTAATTGTCCCAATCCAAGCGCCCTTTGCTGAGAAGATAGCATTTGTTTAAGTTGTTGGTGGGTGTTACCTTGCACCGTGCGTGTGTATAATTGCGTACATAAAAAATGGATCTCTGAATACAGCCCTTTGTCTTCATCTCCGGCTGGAAGCGGCGTCCCGATCCTGCGTCTTCGGGGTTCTGTAGCTAATGACCATTCGGTCACTAGAGGTCCCCCTTATATAGTCTCTATGACGTCATGCATAGTAAATGCTGGGATTTAAAAAAAATAAATAAAAATCGCAACAAAATTGCGGCAGTCGCTGGCGATTCATAATCACTGCCAAAAAACGACCTTTGTAAATGAGGCCCTAAGATCTAAGATGTGACCACCAGATCTCAGTGCTTATAAAATCTTTTCATCGTCTTAGAAATCACACACTTTTTCAAGTCTCTTCTAAGATTATAACATATAATATTGTATTATATTATTTATATGAAAATTATTGTTAAAAGAAACAAGGCAGCCATTAAAAATACAGCCATTATAAATCAAAGCAATCGAACATTCCCTATATAATAATTCTTTATCTATTTGGACAACATCTGCTCAAAAATATGACCCTCTCTACAGCGCATAAAGGGGTTTCCCTGCTGGGAGCCCCCTGCTACCTAAAGCAGTGTACCAAGACACACTAAATGCTGCTCACTTCTCTTGTATGGACACTTTGTTCATCATCTGTAGCTCTTCATCACATTCCACAGCTGCTGAAGAGCTATGGGCCATGCGGACAGCTCAGGTATCACAGGGGTGCTGCTGGGGTCATGGCCCCATAGCTCTTTACTAGGGCATGAATATTAGAAGAAAATAAAAGGTTTCTAATGTATCCAATATTATCTGTGTCCTACCCAAAAATCTGCATTACAGAGAAACAAGTATTGCTTTCCATATTACTTCATTTTTCATTGGGTATGAAATGTCTACAGGGTAATTCTTATGTACAGCACTAATATGTTCAGTGTAAGCTAGATTGTGTAAAAGTAATACCCGACAATCAGATATCACACTGCATTCGTAACACGGCTAAACAAGGTTCAACAGAATATTAAGATTCCTGCAGAGGAAATCTTAAAGCATTTAAAAAGTAAACATTCAGCAATTCATATACTAACATCTAAGCAGTATACACACAAATGTTGGTATTAAAGAAACAAAAAAACATATCAGGCCGGATTCACAACCTCTTATTACTTTACATAAGTCCCTAATTTTCCGAATCTAGCTACTTCGCATGCGTAGTAACTATTTTATGCTATCTACGTAGTGTTTCATTACGTAGATTGCGTACATGCGGTCTTTAAAGAGCGCGCTGGTTCCTCGGCAGCAAAGTGCTGGGCGTGATGACGTCGCAGATGTCATGCCCATCACATATTAAGAAGAGAGGACAGGAAGAAAGAAGAGGCGCGGAGCACACAGGAAAGAGATGGAGAAGGAAGAGAGAGAGGGCTGTGAGTAAGTGATAGCATGATGTGTGGGTACAGTGTGATAGTATGGGCACTTTGTGAGAATGTGGGCACTATGTGATAGTATGGGCACTTTTTGAATTTAGGCACTGTGTGAGAGGATGGACATTGTGTGAGAACATAGGCACTGTGTGAGAACAAAGGCACTGTGTGAGAATATAGGCACTGTGTGAGAACATAGGCACTGTGTGAGAACAAAGGCACTGTGTGAGAAAATAGGCACTGTGTGAAAATATAGGCACTGTGTGAGAATATAGGCACTATGTGATAGGATGGACATTGTGTGAGAATATAGGCACTGTGTGAGAATATGGGCACTGGGATAATATGGGCACCGCGTGATAATAGGGCCGTGTGATAGTATGGGCACAGTGTGAGAATATGGGCACTATGTAATAGTATGGGCAGTTTTAGAATATGGGCATTGTGTGAGAGTATGGATATTGTGTGGAAATATAGGCACTAAGATAATATGGGCACTGTGATAGTATGGGCAGTGTGTGAGTGATAGTAGGGACATAAGAAAGTATGGGTAGTGTGATGGTATGGGCAGTGTGATGGTATGGGCAGTGTGATGATAATGGCAGTGTGATGATAATGGCAGTGTGATGGTATGGGCAGTTAGATGGTATGGGCAATGTGATGATAATGGCAGTGTGATGATAAAGGCAGTGTGATGATAATGGCAGTGTGATGGTATGGACAGTGTGATGATAATGGCAGTGTGATGGTATGGACAGTGTTATGATAATGGCAGTGTGATGGTATGGGCAGTGTGATGGTACGGGCTGTGTGATGATAATGGCAGTGTGATGGTATGGGCAGTGTGATGATAATTGCAGTGTGATGATAATGGCAGTGTGATGATAATGGCAGTGTGATGATAATGACAGTGTGATGGTATGGGCAGTGTATTAATAATAATTAGAATTTGCGGCAGGATAAATGGCATGGGCAGTGTGATTGCTAGTGTAACAGCGTCATAGTGATATATAGCTTGGGCAGAATAATAGAGGCACTGTGTGACTGTGTGACTGTTTTAATATGTTACATTGGGCCTGATCCAGAGCAACGCTCGCAAGCGAGCGTACGACGAGCGTATGCGAATTTTCGGCCAAAAATTCGCAATGCGCATGCCCAGTATGACAGCTTCCGGTCGCCCGAGCGTCATGAGCGAATAGCGGGCGTATCGTTAGCGTATTTTTCGCTCGCTGGGCGTATTTTTTTTACGATGGTCGGCTGGGCGCCCGTTTTACTACTGGGAGGCAGGGTTAGTCATTTAAATTGTACAGTATGGGCGTGCTAAGCGTATTTTCTCAGCGTATTTTCTGCGAATTTTCGTACGGCCGACGGTCGTACCCAGTGTAGGGTATAGCCGCCGTAAGCAGGGACTTTACTATGGGAGTGTTAGGGGCGTGTAGGTTGATACGCCCGAGCGAACGTTCGCATTCGCCCGTCGTGCGAATTTTCGTAGCGCTGGATCAGGCCCATTGTGTGACTTACTTAATATGTTACTTTGTGTGACTTAATATGTTACATTGAGCTTTATCATTGGACACTTTATTTGGCTGTACAATGCAATAGGCATTGAGGGCCTGATCCTGAGTTTTAGAGGATGCGCACACCTCTGAATTGGCCGCAGAAAAGCCAGCCTTGGAAAAAATAAAATAAAAAAAAGCAGTTGGAGCTTTAATTGCTCCGACTGCAGTGTTTTTTTAAAAAGCATTAATAAAACTAACCCTTTCCCCCGGAAAATCGCCACCTCTCCCCTGCACACAAATAAATAAATAAATAAATAGTCCTGTCCCGACAGGGCATGCTGATAATTGTAGAACTACAATCACCAGCATGCCCATGGATGCCAGGGTATGTTGGCACTTGGAGAACCACAAGTGCCAACATGCCCTGCCAGCCAAGGCCCGCAGTGCTTGGTAAATGTCCCCATTAAAAATTTAAATAAATCTACTACCGGCACCAAAAAAAAACTTTAAACATGTCCAAAATACATTTTTAATAAAAAAAACATGCTTACCTGCTGCGATGGGGGTCCGGTCTTGCCAGCTTTTTATCCAGGGGGTGTCTGCTGCCAAAATAAAAAACCTTCTCCTACGACGCAAACCATGTCCTGCAAGCAGGACATCCGGATGCTAATGCCATCTGCACTGTCCTTGGGTGATATTTATACCCTTTGGACAGTGTCACAATTATTGTGAGATCGAGAATTCTGACACTGTCCAAAGGGTATAAATATCACCCAAGGACAGTGCAGATGGCATTAGCGTTGGGATGTCCTGCTTGCAGGACATGGTTTGCTTTATAGGAGAAGGTTTTTTATTTTGGCAGCAGACACCCCCTGGATGAAAAGCTGGCAAGACCGGACCCCCATCGCAGCAGGTAAGCATGTTTTTTTTATTAAAAATGTATTTTGGACATGTTTAAAGTTTTTTTTTGGTGCCGGTAGTAGATTTATTTAAATTTTTAATGGGGACATTTACCAAGCACTGCGGGCCTTGGCTGGCAGGGCATGTTGGCACTTGTGGTTCTCCAAGTGCCAACATACCCTGGCATCCATGGGCATGCTGGTGATTGTAGTTCTACAATTATCAGCATATATTTTACCGTTGTTTTTCATGATTGTTCCTCTTGTTTGTACCTGGAGGGGCCCAGAGGCCAGGTGGCTTCTTCTGAGAGTGGGCACACTCATTAGAGAAAGAAGGCTGTCTATGATGTATATACAATGAAAATTTTCACATTGAAAATGACCTGTGCTTATTACTTACACCATCCCTTAAGATGGTATAATCCTATTATGTAAGCATAGGAACTTTTTTTATGCAGCTGCGACTATTTAAATGAGAAAAATACCCCTTTTCTCATTTAAATATCCTTTCTACAGGCGCAGTGCAGTTGGATGCGAACACAGACGGATGGGTACACTTGTGCCCATCTTTCTGTGCGCGCTCCCGATCTGGGCATGAGCAGTGCTCATTTTTGCTGCGCTTCTGTCTGAACAAAATACGGAAGCGCATCTCTGGATCAGGTCCGGAAGCTCTTGCATTCTCTGATATAACAGCATAGTATTGGCAGGACACTTATGATGATTATAAAGCTCCTGATGGCAAGTATAGCCGCCTATACACTGAATCACCAGATAAATGTTAACCATAAAACGCTCACGTGGTTTACTGATAACACACTTTACAAACAGGCCGTAAGTTATAGGCCACTGCTGTGGGCTTACCCCCCCCCCCCCCCC
>WWET01003244.1:0-28410 GCA_011038615.1 Limnodynastes dumerilii | reverse complement strand
ATGCACTTAGGACATAAAAACCCAAAGGCTCAATATTTCCTTAATGGCATTACATTAGAATCTACCGAGTAGGAAAGGGATCTAGGAGTCATTATTTCCATTAACTTGAAGGTAGCCAATCAATGTAACAAAGCAATGAAAAAGGCAAGTCAGATGCTTGGTTGCATAGGGAGAGGAGTTAGTAGCAGAAAGAGAGAAGTAGTGATGCCCCTTTATAAATCGTTGGCCTCACCTCACCTAGAATACTGTGTTCAGTTCTGGAGGCCATATCTCCAGAAAGACATAAATACATTAGAGACTGTGCAAAGAAGAGAAAATGGTCCAGAGACATGACATAAATACATTAGAGACTGTGCAAAGAAGAGCAACTAAAATGGTCCATGGCCTTTGCAACAAATCATACCAAGAAAGGCTAGAGGAACTAAACATGTATAGCTTGGAGAAGGGAGAGNCTAGAATACTGTGTTCAGTTCTGGAGGCCATATCTCCAGAAAGACAAATACATTAGAGACTTTGCAAAGAAGAGCAACTAAAATGGTTCATGGCCTTTGTAACAAATCATACCAAGAAAGGCTAGAGGAACTAAACATGTATAGCTTGGAGCAGAGAAGGGAGAGGGGGGACATGATAGCAGCTTTCAAATACAACAAGGGTTGTGACCAGCTAGAGGAGGGTACCATTTTTCAAAAGAAAAGGTGTAATAGAACACGAGGGCATGAATATAAACTGGAGGGTGGTAGATTCAAAGGAAATGTGCGAAAAGAATTACTTCACTGAAAGGGTGATAAAGTGAAATAGCCTCCCATCTGAGGTGGTTGAGGCCAATACAGTAGAACAATTTAAACATGCTTGGGATAAATATAAGGGTATCCTAAATTGTTAACCAAATGGAGGGTAAATAGGGTCTAGGGTCAGTATAGTTTTGAATAAACAAATGGGCAGACTAGATGGACCATGTGGCTCTTATCTGCCGTCACTTTCTATGTAAGTAAATTTAATCGTGAGATGCATATTATTAATCCGCAGCATAGCCGTGGTAAATTGCTTGTGTGTACCTGTCCAAATAATGAAAATATCGTTGATGTAACGTAACGTAATATAATATATATATATATATATATATATATATATACACGTCATACGGCAACGTCCAAAACGCGTTAAGGATGCAGTATATCGGGCTGATGGTGACTTTTCTCCTCTGACGTGCCTATCTTGCCTTGGGACTGTTTAATATCTGCTGCTGGGACGTCCGTATGATTGCAGCCTTCCTTTGACATTGTGATGCACTAGGTAGGGTGATTGGTTCATTCCCTCAGCTTTCGCTATGGTTTTATATTTTCTTTCATTGTTATTTATGTTTAATATGTTTTATATGTTCAGTAAAATTAATTTTATTAAGACCTAAACATTCTTTTATAACTTTTTCTGATACACTGACACTTCCCTTTTTGTCATCTTTTATACTAATTGCCGGGAATGTGAGGTTACATATGATTGATACCAATGAAGACAATTAATTAATGGACTTTTATACATCTTGGACTTACCTGTATGCTGCTTATATGAACATTCTAAGTTTGTGATGTTGTATGATTATTTTAGAGTTGTATATTTTTACAGTTATCCAGCACTTTATTCTTACCCATACTTTTGTTTGGTTTTGTATATTGTATTTAGAGTTGGTGGACACTCTAGGGTATTTAGCTGCAGCAAAATATACTTATCACTTTTAATATTCTTATATATCCATTGGATGATACTATGAGCGTTTATTGCTATAGCCGCAGTTTTGGTTTCACTACCATTACTGTACCAAGTGTTCTTCCTATTATATGCCCTCTTTTATGTATAACGATACTTCTGTTTATTATACTTTTCTACCTCTCTGTAACCGCCAGAGCTACTTCTGATCTATTATATGCTTCATTTTTAATTGTGCTTTCCAACTTCCAGTGCTGCAGGGACATGGCGAGTTGTCTTCTACACATTGGGCCTGATCCAGACCTAGTTAAGTGCATGATCTTAGTTACTCCTGGGCTAAATCATGTTGATTGCAGGGGAGTCATATTTCATCTGTTGCAAACAGTATTAGAGTTGAGAGGTGATGTTTCCTATCCCAAGTCTAAATAACAGTGTATTGGTAAAGCTGGTCAGTATCTGTGTGCAGTAAGCAATTCAAAGATATATCCATGCATGCAAAGAATACAATTACCTTGACTCCCCCTGAAATCAACAGGGTTTAGCCCAGGAGTAACTAAGTTCATGCACTTAACAAGGTCTGGATCCAGCCCATTAAGCCAGGTTGCTAGGCTGCAGGAGATACAGGTGCACCCAGAAAGCCTAGCAACAACCAGCTGCTACTTCAGGAGGCGTTGGTGTTTCCTAGTCAATGGGGAGTGACAGGTCAGACCGGATGCCACCTCTACTTGATGCCTGGCAAGGATGCAGAGCTGCCTTTGCATTTGTGTCTGGATTGCACCTAAGCCTTTAATAAGTTGGTTGTGTTTTACAAAACACATGATGCATTTATTTTTGCGTTTAAGTCTGGATCAAGCCCTTATTAGGGAACCCATTCCTTTCAAACATTTCAACCTTGGTGAACACATAATATCACATAATATCTAGCCAATACAAACTTCTGGCAAACAACTCCTGGCCCTCTCACCATGGGTACACAAAAACCTGGTAAAAAGATTTGGATTGCACTCTGGAGCAAAGCACCATGCAGCAGGACCTTTGATATCACCCAAGCTAGGCATTGTTAGGATCTCGATAATAAAGTGTTACGTCACTAGTGTAGTTTATGGAAAGTGATGTTTGCAAAATCTGCCTCTTATGATATGTTCGTTGAATGCTCTAAACATCCCAGAGCTCTTTCTCAATATGTATTGTACCCCATCCACCACCACCTCCACCATTCACAAATTGGTAAATACCCCCTTACCCCTCTGAATTAGCTCCCATCCTCTCTTTTGTTCTTGCTATTGTATATAGAATGTATTTTAGAAATCTAAGATGCTTCTTAATTTCTTAAAATTTCTTAAAATATTTAATAGGATTTTATTGTAATAGTCATACAGTGTAACATATTGTTGCTCCGTATTTACCTTTGTAAGCACAGGTTTGTCAATAGAACAATAAAAAGAAAAAAAGTGATATAGAATACTTCTATAAATAGCTATGGAGCTGTCGATTATGGTTGCCAGTTAGATGATCATAAAGTGGACAATGATACAGTCAACACCATAAGGTTGACTGTATCATTGTCGATGGTCACAAAAAAATAGACATGTCTTTTTTGACTAGGGCACCTAGGTGACAACTATGGTCGACCTCGTACCTTTCCCTATAAGGTTGGTATAGTTTAGGTTGTCTTTACCATCCTTCCTTTCTGTGTCCTGTCTCACCGTCCTTTGCTCTGTCCTCTGCTGTGTCTTACTTTTCTATTCTGTTCTCCACTCTGTCCCTCTGCTGCCCCTCGGCCCTTTGCTGTGTCCTGCTCTTCCACTCTGTCCTTCGCTCTGCCCCCTTATCATCTACTGTGTCCTGCCCCTCTGCAGAATCTTCTGCTCTGTCCCTTCATCTTCCTCTCAGTGTTACATTTCTTAAAATATAACTCCATTGCAGCATAAGTGGTAGAATTGAAAGTTGCAGCAGCACTTAGACATCCCCAGTCTCTAAGGCCTAAAGATATATTGATTAAAAGCCTTGGCAACTGCACAGGAAGCGCACATGGGGAATTCAGTTAGATAGCAAATCTGAGGAAATTGATAAGTATTATGTCTCAGCAAAAGAAATCTATTGTAGAATTAGCTTAGCATCTGGCAAACACATTTAATTGTGATAAGGAATTTGAAGCAGATAAGTATAAGATAACAGCTCCTCTACTTCAAACTTTTGTTTAAAGGCTTGCCAAACCATAAATGTAAACAGCAATATCTTAGCAACATAAGGTTTCAAACAGTTATATAGCAAAGAGGTCTAATAACTCATAAGTAACTAGGGGGATTACCTTTATTGTTATGAAATCTGTGAGGAATTAGAAAATAGTAAATTCTGTATATGCTAGGTCACTCCCTGTGACATACCCATACTATTGAGCTCAAGGAAGTCCATCATTCACAGGGAGAGATGTGCATGTCTATCTGCTACCTCCCCGTCTATCAAGTTTAGGAATCGTATACCTTTCACAAAGGGATCCCTTCACCTCCCCAACTATCAAGTTCAGGAACAATACATCATTCATAAAGAGGGATCCACCTGCAATATTACTTTTCAGACAATTTTGTTACCTTATTTTACTGTAAATTCAGGTCCTCTTCTCTGCATATTAGCCAATGCTGTCCTGGGATACCCACAGCATTGGCTAATATGCTAATGCTTTCAGAGTTTTGTAAATACTAACAAGGCTGAGCCCTGCCCTGTTACCAACATTTGGATGGAAACATGTTGGTTATTCACAAATCTTGAAAGCAATAGTATATTCTGTATATTTTATGAAGGCTTAAGGGAGACAGCAATGGTTTCTTCCTAGAAATTGTCACTCTGTGTAGCCATTGTATACTGCACCACATGTATTGTTCAGAGTAGTGTAAAGCACATTTGCAATATGCCTTTGATGCTACATACTTGTAGCCAATGAGGAAGCATTTTGTAGAGAAATGGTACCGGAGTTTTACTACAAATGTTACTAAACTTTACAATCTACTTCTGCACAGACTTTGTACTAAATATGAAAGAACATAAGCTACACAGACCAGACTTTTGGATTAATATAGTAGTTTCAGGTGTTTGCAATGTTTTTGCTGGAACAACCATAACACTGTGCTTGCTAGAATAACTTGATTAACAGTTACTTAGTTTTCTCTAAGAATATAAATGATAGACCGCAACAATTGGAGAATGAAAAACATTTGTGAAAGATAAAAAAAAATTCATGGCTACCAGCAATCTCCATGGAAAGTTCCTGTGTTTCAAGAAGTTTGTCTCTGGAAATGTTTCATATTCTATATGCAATATTGATGAAAGATGATGAAAAGTAATTCTTATTAAATATTCTATTATTCTATTTTATAAGTATGAATAAAGGAGAGCATTTAAATATACTATAATACTAGTAATAATGTTTACTAATATGTCAGTAGTGCTTAGCTGCATCTGCCTAAAAGCAAATTCTTCTTGGAAATTCTATTCAAATATCATGCTTCCCATCTGTACGACGCACAAAAAGAGATGAATGCAGGTAGCTGACACAGCAATCTGTCACATACGTGATACAAACATGTTTTAGGAATAAATTCTTTCATCAGATATACATCATTATGTTCATCAATATAGAATTCAAGTTGAAGCAGAAAATAATTACAACTGTATACAAACATCATACAATAAAGACAATTTATCAACTTATAAAAAAAATATAAATGTACAAAATACATATTTTAATAAAAAGGAGCACTCTCAGATCAAGCACTGTGCCTTTTCCAAAATCCAGAAGTGCACTATGTAAAGAATGTCTGCACAATAAAAAAAATGCATATGAGGTTAAGACTATGGGGTCTATTTACAAAGATCATTTTCCTTCGATAATGCCCATTTCCATGTGAAAATGGGCATTATCACAGGAAAATGAAGTATTTACAATCCATGGATCACCATGGAAAACCACAGTTTCCATGGTGATGCATGTAAATAACGCATCACCCCACCGGCCTTTTCTTTTCAGTGCGGGTCGGCGGTTTGTTATATTTACAAAGCCTGGGAGAGGAGTTTTACACTCCCGGCATAAAGCTAACACCAGCAGGGGTAAGTATTCCAGCAACCTCCCCATATACCCCTCTTTTCCTCCCCCTAATAGCTGTTATTAGGGGGAGAAAAAGGGGGGCATGTATGGGGAGTCAGCTGGGATAAACCAAAGTGTGGAAAGTAAAATAAAATAAAAAGTGGGGATTTTTCCAATTAAATTTAAACTTAAAAAATAAATAAATACTTGTAAAACACCAATAATTGTAAAAACAAAAATAAGAAAAAAAGCAAAACTTACCTGTCCGGGAGACACGTCCCACACTGTAGATTTCAGAGTCCTGATATGAACACAGTTTTTCATACCGGGCAGTTTTTCAAACCGTAGTGTTTTTCATACCAGGACTTGCAATTTTCAAAGTACCGCACGGGAGTCTCTGTGCATGCGCGGGACTTCATTCCTATGAAGTATGAATGAAATGTCCTGCAATGAGCTCAGAGATCATCGCGGGACCTTGCCAGAGGGGTGAGTATTAGTAAACCACTGCGTGGAGAAGCGAGCTTGGATCAGCATCGTTCATTAAAAAATGTTAAGATAAGTAAATAGACCCACTATGTATTAACATGCCATTTACTTATGTTGCATATTTGCCAAATCTTTTGTTTGCTGTTTTATACAAGTCATGTTTATTGTATTATATCACCGTGTTCCTTCAAATAAATGAAGGTACAGACAATAAAAGCAAAAAAATATATAATGCCAGTGTTGGCACTATAAATCAGCATATTCGTATTTTACACTGTATACTGTATTATAATGAATGCATGTAACTTTGTTGCTTTCATTTTTATTCTGAACACTGGGGGTCCCCTCAGTTTCAGTCACAGAGTTGCGGTCACCTGCTACAATATTTAATTAGCATGCTGCAGCTCTGTGTATTTTTCTGCTGGGAAGAAGTAGCTGTGGGAGTTGGCCGGCCTCCTCTGCTACCTATTCCCCTGGAAGCATCATATATCTGCACCCAACTCCTGCTGCCTATTACTCCCCTGGAAGCATCTTATATCTGCAGCCGGCCCCTGCTGCCTACCACTCCCCTGGAAGTATCATATATCTGCAGTCGGCCCCTGCGGCCTACTACTGCCCTGGAAGCATCATATATCTGCAGCATACTAATAATATACCGTAGCAGGTGGTTGCGGCTCTTTAAAGTAGTAGCGATTGTATCAACTGAACTTGTTTAAAAAAAATGCTCAGTCCTAAGTGCTGTTTATAAATAACTGATCAGCGGATGCTACTGGTTATTAGTTTATACGTTTTAGTTTATAATTAGCAGCAGCTAATTCTTTATAAAGAACTAATCAGCCACCGCCAAGTAGGCTTTGCCCTGGGCCCCTCCACTGGTAATTCCTGCTAATCAAAATACATTAAGAAATATAAATCCTATTTGCCTTTAAATGTTACCCTTGGAGTTTAGATATCAAAGGAGCAAAAGAGAGGTCCCACGCTCCATACAAACATTATATAACACTATGTGTCAGCACATACATAAAAAGGAGGTTTAGGTCACAATATAGCTATATTGGATTAAGCTCACCTGCCCAGCATCAAGGCATCTCCTGTATGTGAGTCCCTATCCATTTGCTAATGTAATACCCCAAATATGGGAGCTGCTCAGGCTGGTGCAGCAGGTGCAAGGGAGACATGTGAGGACAGCGTGTGGGTGGTTACCTAGCAACCACCTACTGACAGGGACGTGTTAGGTAGCGCAAGGCAGCTCAAGAAAGTTCGGTTGTGAGGAAAAGTGACAGTTAGTTGTGAGGTAAAGGGTGTGATCGGGTGAGCTGATGGAGAGCTGAGGTAACGGAGAGAGAGCGGGAAGCGGACGGACAGTGTTGTGTACGGGAGAAGACTGTGGAGAAAAAGGACTGAGTCAGCAGTGATCAAGAGGTGGACGGGCAGTGATCGGCAGAGGCCCGGAGAGAAAGTCTGAAGGTGGCAGAAGAGAGAATCTGACAGGCGGGTGAGCTGTGAATCAAGAGAGAGCTGGCTAGGAGGAGACGGAAAGAGGAGAAAGCTTAGTGAAGCATCAGAGAGAAAGAGTTCCTGAGAGAAAAGAAGGGACAAAACTAACAGGCTGGAGTTAGCAGATGCAGAGAGCAGCAGTGGTGCCTAAGAGAGAGACAGCTGAGGTACTGGAGGAGCAGGTATAAAGGTGCAGTTGGAGAGAGCTGTGACACAGTATTTGGAGGCAGTGACATTACAGTACTTGAGGGGCGCTGAGTAAGATAATAAAAGACACCAGTCAAAACAGTCAGGACTGAGAATCAGCTGGAGGTGGTGAAAGGTATTTGTAAAGAAAACAGAAACTTTCTGTAAATTTTTTATGGCAAACAGGGAAGGAAACCTTTCTAAAGTAGTTGCTTCTTCTCCTGCAGTTGCATGATTATTACTGCCGAACCTGCTAATGCCGCCTAAAACTGATTTATAACTAATAGAAAGTAATAGTAATAATATTGGGGTAGATCCAGAACTACGTTTGCCGTACGTTTATTCGCGTAGCGTATTTTCGTGCGCGTAAATTCGTTACACTCCCCTTGGCACACCCGTTGCACGTATGTATTTTGTCAAGATACGCTTTCAAAAACCTACCTTAACTTTTGCCAATGTAACCGCATTCATACGCACACGTACGTATGGGCTAGACGTATTTACGCAGCTAAGCACGCCCATACTGTACACTTTAAATACTACTTCACGTATTTCAGACGTATTTTGAACGCACGTAAAACAGGCCCGCCCACACGTAAGTACGTGTATGGCCCATACGTTCACAATTACGCTACGTTAATGTGCGTATTTTCTATGGTGCGCATGCTCTGTGCGTACAAAACAGCGATTTTACGTCTCCGCCACGCATAAATTCGCTCCGAAGCGTTGTTCTGGATCAGGCCCATTGTTACCTAAAACTGATTATCTAGTTGAATGATGATTTGTTGAGTGCAATTGAATAATTACCATTAATAGACACTAATGGCATATTTGACTGATAGGAATTGCATGATTATTAGTATTTAAAGCTGCTGATCTATTTTGTTAAGAGAGTTTACCTAATTACTATTAATAGCCACTGCTTAAATACTTTATTGATAGAAATTGCATAAATATTAACAACTGAAACTTTTGATTTAATCAATTGAAATAACAATTTGATTGTTATTAAATGGAACCAGTTTCCTTTTGATTAGAAGTAATTAGTAATTGCATTCAACCTTTGTTAACATCAAATCTCTAAATAACTTTGTACAAAAATTGTTTATTTTTGTTATTATAAAAGTACATTTCTTCTGTAAAATGAAATAAGTATTTTCTTTGCGGAGATCAAAGAGAAAGAAGAAAAATAAAGAAACAGAAAAGTTTGACAAGTAAAGTAAAACTAATTTGACCAATCAAACAGTTGTTGGAGTTTATTTAGAGTCATCTTTACATTGTATTGTGGGAATCACTTGGTTCAATTCCGAAACATACAGAGTATCACAAGTAATAATAGTATCATTACACTATATGTGTACTCAGGATCAGGAGGTCTGTATTAAGACACTCCTGCCATTTGAACAGTGCAGTGGCCATATTGGGGAGGGGTCAGGCTCCTAAGTGAAACTAGTAACAGTAACAAAAAAAAACACACAAGGCCACGCTTCAATTCAAATATATGAAATGTGTGCAAGTGTATATTATAAATGAAGAGATATCAGATATCCCACATGAATAACTTATAAAATATATTACATAATATAATATAGGAGTAAAAGTCTAGTCCTTGTCACAGGCTAACTGAATAGAAATACATGTTGGATAGAAAATAGTTTATTTTTATTATAGCAAATCTCTTTAAGCATCCTTCAATAATATAAACTTTTGTCATAGTGAGTTATTGTATTTGTATTGTAATATACAGTTGATTATCACAGTTCATGTCTCAGATTTCCATTCCTGGCCTGGATTCAGAGCTGTGCTTCCGTCTATTTTTCAGATGAAAGAGCAGCTAAAATGAGCCCTGCGCATGCTCACATGGGGAGCGAACACAAAAAGACGGGCGCAAGTGTGCCCATCCGTCAGTGTCCGCATCCGACTGCACTGCGCCTGTGGAACTGGGAGTTCCACAATATTTAAATGAGAAAAGGGGTGTTTTTGTCATTTAATTATTCTGTGCAGTAATGTCCGGTGGCTGCTTAACAGCCTTACGCTTACACTCACGCTCACCAAAGCTGTTAAAAAAGAAAAAGTTAATTAGTTTAAAAACAAAACAGTAAATAGTATTAAAAATAAAAAAACATAAACATTTTACATATATAAACCCCTTTCCCCCTCCCCCATGCCACTATAATGTAAAAAAAAATAACTAATATCAGCCCTACAAGGTATGCTGATGCTTGTAGTGCTACAAGCACCAGCATGCCTAAGGATGCCTGGTATCCACGGCTGATGCACCATATAAATGCCAGCCAATATTAAAAATAATAAAAGCTAGTTAAGCATAGTTAAATTAGAAAAAAATATAGTAAAAAAAAAGCCACTTATCTGCTCTGCTGGGATCCAAAATTATAAGTGTTTAATCCTTAGAGGGGGATAGGGGTTATTGCAAAAAAATATAAAAAAAAAACATATGGGAACGTCGCAACTGGTGCTACTGACAGGTCTACTCTCATTGGGGCGTATTTATACCCTTGTCCAGCGTGGGAATGTTGAAACTTTTCCATTTACCCCAGGGATAATACCTGTCAAACTACCTGCTGTAGATTACAGCCAAGACTGTCCCCACCATTAGGGTAATATGTGTCATATACACTAATATGTTTAGTTAAAGAAATATAACAGCATAGCGCAAATAGATCTCTAGAGTAGATCAGGCAACAGTCAAACAGTCACTCACAACAAATAATTACAACACTTTAAACAGCATTGGTATCCATTCAAGTTTACATAGCAAATGCTCTTCTCAGCTAAAGTGACACTGAAATATCAATCAAGCATCCATTAAAAATTCTGGTTAATAGATCCCTACGCTGGAAATTTGTGCATACCACCTGAAATTGAAAGACTTGACATAATGGACAAGTTCCTCAGTTAAGTACGATAGGCGACTCAGGTACACTACAAAAAATTGTGATATTGTGATAAAGTATTAACTGTAAAATGTAATTTTGCTAAAATAAAACATTTTAGCAGAATTTTGAGTATAAACCTCATCATAACCAGCTAAAGTAATTTTTTGTATATATGCCATCTATGGCTCCCAGTTTAGACAAAAAGATAAGCTCCTGTGTCATATTTATTCACTTAAAAAGCATCTCTGATTTAGAGGTTAGATGGAAATTCCTCGTTCCATGTCTATTCTGTAATATGGGAAATGCTTTTCACGTTTTCAAAACTATTTAGTTTTATAATACATAGACTTTGATTTATAATTATGTCAGAGAGAGACTACTATTGCAGAGGCATAACTAGGGTAAATGGAACATGGGGCAAATACCAGGGGTGTCTCAAATTGTTTTTGGGGGGGGGGGCAAAAATTTAGCCCTCCCCTTGGGGTCCCATCTTACCTTGGTGCATCCCTCTTATATTGGTGCTTAATAGGTTTGATTATGTATATATATGACGCACACGCACACACACACACACACTAACTAATAGTAATTGCCTTTTATGGTGAGCTGAAAACAAATATTAGCATTGTACATAATGAGCCATTGTATTGCAGATTCCTTTTGCACAGTCAAAAAACAGCAGCTGAAACCTGACTTATGGATTTTGATATCTAAAATTCTGCCTGCAGGAGGGCAGGGCATTCCCCCTGCACTCGTGTGTGGAATTGATATCCGTGCCCAGGACCCTTATTAAGTATTCTGCACACATCTCTTTGCGTGCAAAAAACTGTATTTTTTAGGTATTAGCTCAGCCAAGCCCTTGCTATACAATTTAAATATCTGTGACCAGCCACCATGTGTATCTTGTAGGAGGCTGAGTTAGCGTTTGTAAGACTGCTGATTTTCTGGACATGCCCCTGGTTAAGGGACCAATTAGCATAATTTCTAAACACATCTGCAATGTTCCATGAACCCACAAGAAATCATGATCATTCATTGGGTTTAAGAGTTAACCATAGCTTTACATACCTCATAATTTATAGTTGGATGCAACAGAAAAAAGCAGCAAATCCTAGTAATGCTTAAAAATAATGCTGTGGTGGGTTTATTATATATCTTTATAATCAACAATTGTAGTGAATGATGTAGGACATGCGGTGCCTTAAAATAAACAAGAGATGCTGCCACACACAGTGCTAGAGATTTCCCTATCCCCTAGTTCTGTGTACTATACTATAGGACAGTGCTCGAAGTGGAAATTTAGAAGTGGGGGTATGGAAATTTCAGCATCAGATGTGTCTTGAGTTTGGCAAAGTAAACAGGTCAACAATGAGTAATCACATTGGGCCGTATTCAGAGATCCGTTTTTTCTCAGTTTTCCGTGTATATTTTGAAGTACGTTTCAACTGCGCATGCATAGTAACTTTTTTTTAAGCTGTTCACGTAGACTACACGCGCAGAAGTGCCTCACGGGCGGACTTGTGAATCGGACTTGGGTAAATACGCACGGATCCCCACGGAAAAATACGCTCAGAAGAATTTACATAGAAATGGGTGGGGGCATTTAAATGAAGGGAAGTGGGTGCAATTATAAAGATACGCACGGACGAAGGACACATACGCTCAGAAAAGGCCACGGAAAGTTACAGCTGGTCTATGGAGGCGGAAGTCTCCATGGGCACAGATTAGCAAGGGGAGTGACTGTGGTTTTGGTGGGTCTTACTTGCTCCGTCCGTTCGTATATTCGCGGACCAATCACCAGACGGATTTCTGAATATGGCCCATTGTGTACATGTCATGTGGGTCATGATTTTTACACTGAACGCTTCATAATTAATTAAAAGATCTGGTTACCGCCAGGGAAAAACTATGATAGCTCCACCACAGGGCCGTTTCTAGGGGCGGACGAGTCCAACCAACCTTATTGCCCCTCCTTTTGTGTGTCCAACCAGCCTTATTGTCTCTTCCTTCTTTGTGGCCAGCCAGTCTTATTGCCCCCTCTTTGTCCAGTCAGTCTTATAGCCTCCTCTTTATGAGTGTCTACCCAGCCTTATTGCCACTTCTTCTGTGTATAGCCAGCCTTATTGCCCCCTCTTTACTTGTGTCCAGTCAGCCTTATTGTCCCCTCCTCCTTCTGTTTGAACAACAAGCATTATTGGCCCTCCTTTTGAGTGCCCAGCCAGCCTCATTGCTCTATCTTTATTTGTGTCCAGTCACCCTTATTGTCCTCACCTTCTGTTTGTCCAAAGAGTCTTATTGCCACCTTACTGTGTCCAGCCATTCTTATAGTCCCTTCTTTATGTGTGTCCACCCAGCCTTATAGCGCCCTCTTTTTTGTGTCCAGTCAGTGTTATTGTCCCCTCCTTGTTTGCCCAAACTAATGACGTTCACGTGATCTTAGGTCATGCTTGCATCCTCTGATCAGAGCTGCAGCTGTGCATAGCAGAGCCAGCTATGTTAAAAGCAAAGCTCCTGGCAGCACAGTGAGAAGTGAGTAGGTATGCCATACAGCACCTATGGAAAACAGAGGTGGATTTTTCCCCAAGGCATAACACAACTCTTCTCCGAAGAATGAGAGCAGAATTAAAGGCTACTATGAGCCAGTGAAAGGCTTGAAATGCTTCCTTTGGCCATGTTTTGGTGTGGGCGTCATGACACATCAATGCAGTGGTGGGAACTACAATGGTAGAAAGTTTAAACTGAATGCCAATAGTAATTTGTAAAACCAAGAAACCTCTGGATTTCATTCAAACCGAGGTCGTGGCCAATATAGAATTCCTGAGACCTTCGCAGGATTAATTTCAAGCTCATCTTTAAAGATGATGTAACAGCAGAAAAGGAATGGTGATGATCTCAAAAATGTATAGTTTGAACTTGATGGACTGGTGTATTATTTCAACTTCATCATCTATGTTACTATAATGGCAGTCAAGATCTAGAATTCACTGCCAGCAAAGGTTCTGGTAGCAGATTCACTTGATATGTTTAAGAAAGGGTTAAACAAGTTTTAGCAGAAAAGGGCATCCAGGGTTACCAGGACCATTACTTAAAATGAAGGACAGTAGTGTAACCAGGGAAAAATAGGGCTGCCATTTTGGGTCAACAGGAAATTTTTCAGATTATAACAGATTGGAGGTTGATTAAACTGATTATATTTCAATTATAAAGATAGGGATCATCTTGGGTGTTAAATGCTGTCTTCCACCAGGTATATATACAGATAAGACTGTAGGCATCATGGTGGTTTAGCTGGGTAAAACTGGCTACCTCTTGGATGCAATTCAATAATTCAGGAGGGATATATGTTTTTAATTGTGATCAATGCAGAAACATAAAAATCCATCCTTTTTCTTATTGCAGAAAAATATGACTTGGGCAGATAAAGAGGATAGGTGAATAAAGCCTTGAGCAAGATTCTCAGTAAAATAAGGTGAAATGGCTTGCGTAGCTTATAGTAAAACGATATATCATAGACCCTGAGACGAAATTTTACACAGCATGAGATTGATGGACGGTAAGAAGGGTGCCTCTCCACTGACTTACAAAGACATGAATGACCTTTAGACTTCAGGAAGATTCAAAAATAGTTGTAGAGAACTGACTGGAGAAGATGGGGAACAGATTATATTCTGAAAACAGTTTTGAAGGCAAAAGAACACCAAAGAATATTCTTGTGGATGTGTCCAATCTATAAATGGCAAGTGTTCAGCTGCCACATAGTCTAGGGGGTCTATTTACTAAGGTTGATTTTGGCTGGCGATTATGAAATGTCTTTAGTGAATCCACCGATTACTATGTGTTGCATGGCAAACAGTTGGACGATTTTTGTCCAGCGATGTCTGCCGTGTCGATTTTGCTAAAAGCTAAAGTCCCGGGACTTTGCCTTTAGTGAATGTGGCGATGGCATAATCGCCAGCAAAGTCCCGGGACTTTGGTCAATTTTAGGAAAATTGACCTTAGTAAATAGACCCCTAAGAATGCAGAGGATTTATGTACTCAACCCTCAAAGAAGGTTTGAAGTATGGAATGGTTATGGAGCAATTCCCCTTCCCTAACCATATCACTCCAGTACAAGTTAAGAGACACACATCTCTCAATTTTCAGGAGACAAATAAGAGCAACCCAACCTTACTGTTGTATACTGTACAAAAGAGTCTAAAACGCTACAAATAATGTGAAGCTGTAGTAATTCTTACTGTTGAAGTAGGGAAGAAAACCATAAATGTTGAAAACTACCCACTACATAGAAACATAAATGTGAAGGCAGATAAGAACCACATGACCCATCCAGTTGTTATAAATACCTGGGGTTTGATGCAAGGATTAAAGGAGACCAATATAAGATGTAGAGATTTATTGCACAGAGCAGAGTAACAGAACAGATACACAGTACAGAAATAACAGAGTTTGACTATACACAAGAACAAGGTAACAGATTCCAGGTAAATACACAAGCGAGAGATAACAGATGTCAGGCAGAGTATACAGGTATGAGGTAACAGGTAACAGACCAAGTACACAGTGATGAGAAAGGAGATGTCAGGTAGTGTATACAGGTTACAGACACTGGTAAAAAGGACAAAGTGTTATGAATACCTGGAGTTTGATACATTAATTGTAGGAGACCAATAGAAGAAGTGGAGATTTATTGCAAGTGGTAGAGAAACAGAACAGATTCACTGTACAGAAATAACAAGAAGTGACTACACACAAGCAGAAAGTAACAGATTCCAGGTAAATGCACAGATGAGAGATAACAGATGTCAAGCAGAGTATATGGTAACAGATTATAGAACAAGTACACAGGGATAAGAAAACAGATGTTAAGCAAAGTCTACAGGTTACAAACACTGGTAAAAAGGACAAAGACCAACATATCTATAGCATAAATAAACATAGACAGATAACATAAACATAGACAAGGAACCTTGGAGAACAAGCAGGAATACAGACAAGTGGAGGTAGGTACAGGAACAAGACAGAGACCAGCAAGCTAACACACAGCAACAGGGAGCAGCAAATAAAGAACCACACCTAGCTCTGGAATGATGGGATAGATAAACCCAGAGAACAGGTGTAGGGTAATGAACACATAACAAGATTACAAAAAGAAAAAAACCACAGCGCTAAAACCTAATATATAGGATATATAAAAAATATATAAATTCACCAATGTTGAATGAACAATACCGAGCAGTGGTAAAATTTCAAATTTTAAATAAAAAAACATATAAACAATAGTAGGCGGGAATGCCAACTATTCTGAAGTGCAGGATTCAGCTGGAGCGCAGACGCTTGTTGATTTGGCGGTCTTCGGTCCGTGGGTTACGCGAACGGCGGGTGGCCTCCACATCGTTCTCTTTCCAACACTCACCTACGGAGGATCTGTGGTTTCTTTCACTGGACCAGCCATTGATACTTCATACGGGCAGTGAGTACCAGTGACGATTGTCACACGGAGAACAGCTTCAGTCTCACTATACCACACACTATAATATCGGGCTAAGGATATCTATAAGGGCAGTGAGTTTTGTGACCATTGTCACACGGAGAACAGTTACTTGCTCATTCACTGCTTATTACATTAATTTGGCATGAGAAGAACTGTTTTCTTGGGACGCAAAGCTTTTATGATATTTTAATTACTGCTCACAGTGTACATGTACATCTAACAGTATTTGCTCGGTAACCAGACCTAATAGCATACCTCAATTCATCAGTGATATCTCACCAGCTTATTCATCAGCATTGAGGCTATTATAGCTATATGGACTAAATACTCCATTTTGCAGCCCGATTGTGTGTTTTTTATTGCCTGCGCAAATGACCATTATACTCCAGCTGTGCACTAATATAATGTTTGTGACTTTTTAGTTTGTTTATATGGTTTTTTATATTAAAATTTGTAATTTTACCACTGCTCGGTATTGTTCATTCTACATTGGTGAATTTATATATTTTTTATATATCCTATATATTAGGTTTTAGCGCTGTGGTTTTTTCTTTTTCTTGGCTATATTTATTGGGTGAACTGGTAAGGCTCTCCTCACCGACAGCTGCTTATATTATACCATACTACATAATACTAGTACCAACCTAGGTGTTCTTTACGATCACCATTGTTCTTTTATATACACCTCTAAGGTCAAACTTGTTAAATACATATGCACCTTTAACTCTATTAAAGAGCTCCATGATTAAAGGCAGGGGGTGGCAGTTTTGACTGTGATTGCATTTAGGCCTCTTTAATCAATGCATGGTTGGAGGGCCCCTGTTTTATGTTTTGCAAAAAAAGAACACTGGCAGAAGAACAAGAATTCCAAATAAATCTGCATTTGAGATTCCCTTATTTATAGTCCGACATGGCATCAGATACAGGGACGGATAGTGAATATGTTCTGCCCCTAGGAGGTTTTTTCCAGGCAGAAAATCAATAGGTCAATCCTACTTGCAATGAAGAGGAAAGCGGATTGCCAGTGCTTAATTAGGGATGACTAGAACATTGGTGAGATTAACATCTTCAGGGCCATTTTAGGGGCGGGCGTGTTATGCAACTGCACATCAGTTGCATTTCAAGGGGGGTGCCCAGCCTGATGTTCCTCAAGCTGTTGGCTCAGAGCAGTACAGAGTGGCACCATAATGGTGGTGTGGCTCAGAGGGGTCCCAGCAGTCCACTGCAGCAGCCAGTAATAGAGGTTACACTGTGGTGCCACTGAGATTCCTTTAGGAAGAGGAGTCACAGAGGTTCAGGAGACTGGTCTGCAAGAAGAAGAGGAACCAGCACATAAGCACCACAGAGGATTGCTTCAGGAAGGACAGCGGCCCAGCACTGAAAAAAGTACGTTTTAAATAAATTTTATATATGTTATTATGCTATTATGCTTGGCATAAAATTATATAGATATCATCATTTCAAGCTTCAAGAAGAACAGTTGCTTTTTTATGTTTTGACTTTCTCTCTGCTTCCTGGCATTAAATAAAGGACAAAGAACCGGATTCACACTTAAATGTGTGATCCGTAGATGCAGATACACATGCATCCACACCTACTTTTTCGGTCTTCTCCCCCGCACCCGTTTTAAAGGTGCCTAATGACAATTACAAGTACCATAGGGCAACCTTAAGTCACCGTGCATATTTTTCCCTCTAAGGAGGGAAATTACACATGGTGAATCCCCAGCCCCCCCCCCCAGCCTAATCTACATCCCCCCCCCCACCCACTATTCCTAATTTTCCCTGGAGGCTGCCGTGACACGCCTCCTTTCACCTAAAAATCTACGTGCGGTCTTTAAAGTTGATCTACGTGCCTAAGGGCTACATTGATTGCATAGTCAGACAGAACAAGCATGCCCAATTTAAAAAATCAAGCAATTACGCACCTAAGAAGCCTCTGCTTCTTAGGTGTGAATCAGGGCCAGTACTTTTATCCGGTATGCATTTCGAATGCTAAATTGCAAACATTTTTGCTAAAATTTTCTTATTTTCTACATGTTCCCATTTCAAAACGATTTTATTAAGAAACATTCACATTTCGAATAGGTTTCTATTTTGAATGTGTTATTTTCGAATGCTCTCTATTTCGAATTTTCGCAATTGCGAAAGTATCTAAATTTTACAAATCCCTATGTAGAATGTGCTTCAATTTCGGATTTCTAAATTGCGAATGTATGTCTTTTGCGGATAACTGAATTGCGAACAAATATATAGATACTAATAGATACTAATTATTATCTAATAATAATTACTAATTATTATTATGGTGTGGGCATGTATGGCTGCCAATGGAACTGGTTCCCTTGTATTTATTGATGATGTGACTGCTGACAAAAGCAGCAGGATGAATTCTGAAGTGTTTCGGGCAATATTATCTGCTCATATTCAGTTAAATGCTTCAAAACTCATTGGACGGCGCGTCACAGTGCAGATGGAAAATGACCCAAAGCATGCTGCAAAAGCAACCAAAGAGTATTTTAAGGCTAAAAAGTGGAATGTTATGCAATGGCCAAGTCAATCACCTGACCTGAATCCAATTGAGCATGCATTTCACTTGATGGAGACAAAATTGAAGGGAAAATGCCCCAAGAACAAGCAGGAACTGAAGACATTTGCAGTAGAGGCCTGGCAGAGCATCACCAGGGATGAAACCCAGTGTCTGGTGATGTCTATGCGTTCCAGACTTCAGGCTGTAATTGACTGCAAAGGATTTGCAACAAAGTATTAAAAAGTGAAAGTTTGATTTAGGATTGTTTAGTTTGTCCCATTACTTTTGGTCCCTTAAAAAGTGGGAGGCACATATAGAAACCGTTGTAATTCCTACACCGTTCACCTGATTTGGATGTAAATACCCTCAAATTAAAGCTGAAAGTCTGCAGTTAAAGCACATCTTGTTTGTTTCATTTCAAATCCATTGTGGTGGTGTATAGAAAATATAATATGAGAATTGTGTCGATGGGGCTGATCCAGAAATACGACGTTACACTGAGCGTTTTAACACTCAGCGTAACATCGCTGCCCTGACACTGATTTGGATGTAAATACCCTCAAATTAAAGCTAAAAGTCTGCAGTTAAAGCACATCTTGTTTGTTTCATTTCAAATCCATTGTGGTGGTGTATAGAAAATATAATATGAGAATTGTGTCGATGGGGCTGATCCAGAAATACGACGTTACACTGAGCGTTTTAACACTCAGCGTAACATCGCTGCCCTGACACTATTTACACTCCCTTACGCCGGCTGAAGGCTACCCTAACTTCAGCTGGCGTAAGGGAGTGTAAAAACGCTGGGACGGCAGCGTTAGTAAGATAACGCCGCTCTCCCAGCCTAATTACCCTCCCTCCCCCCGCCTCCCTGCACTAACCTCAGCGTAGACACCCCCTCCTGCATTACTACGCTGAAGCTACGGACGGGCAACATCTGCCCGGCGCATGCACAGATCAGCTTTTTAGCCGATCTTATGCTTACGCCAGCCGTAGCTAGTACGGCGGGCGTAGTTCTGGATCAGGGCCGATGTCCCAATATTTATGGACCTGATTGTATATGCTGTGGTACCAGGCATAACTTTTTACACAAGAAACTCCCAGGGCAATGAACTGATGTAAGTCCCCATCAAAGTTGATCAATCATCCTCTGTTACATTTGGTTGGACTTTAGGTTCTGACATGGGTGGCTGGGTGGCTGAGCAGGTAGTGCAGATTCAGGCAGCTGAGCAGGTGGTGCAGACTCAGGCAGCTGGGCAGGTGGTGCAGACTCAGGAAGCTGGGCAGGTGGTGCAGACTCAGGAAGCTGGTCAAGTGGTGCAGCCTGGATGGCAAGGCTAGAGTCTCCCTCTGGGACGACAAGGCTGAAGTTTCCCTTTGGGACGACAAAATGGGAGTCCCCCTCTGGGACAAAAAGGCTGGAGTCCTCCTCTGGGATGGCAAGAACGAAGTCCACCCCTGGGGTGTGAGACTGTAGTTCCCCTCTGGGGCAGCAAGACTGGAGTCTCCCTCTGGGGCAGCTCACTAGACAGAAGGCATAGGCACTTCTGACTGGACAGATGGCACATCTCGCTGGGCAGCAGGCACAAGCACATCTCATTGGGAAGCAGGCACAGGCACCTCTTCCTGGGCAGCAGGCACAGGCATATCTCGTTGGACAGCTGGCACATCTCGCTGGACAGCTGGCACATCTAGCTGGACAGCAGGTACATCTCGCTGGGCACCAGGCATAGGCACTTCTGGCTGGGCAGCAGGCACATATCGCTGTGCAAAAGGCACATCTTGCTGGGCATCAGGCAAAGGCACATCTCACTGGGTAGCAGGCACTTTTGGCTGGACAGTTGTCACAGGCACTTGTGGCTGGGCAGCAGGCACATCTCACTAGTCAGCAAGCACATCTCACTGGGCAGCAGGCACAGGCACATTTTGCTGAACAGCTAGTACATCTCACTTGACAGCAGGCGCTGCCAACCAGACAAAGGGTTGCAGGTCTGGAGACCACTTCCGAGGGTCTGGGTCTGTACACAGGACAGAACTGGAGGTAATGGGCCTGATCCAGAACAATGCATTGGAGCGAATTTACGCGTGGCGGAGATGTTAAATATTTCTATCTAGAACTACTCGCACTGATATTGGGGGAAAGAGAGTTATTTGTGTATCATAGTAATCAGATTTCTGTTAATATTAATAACACCTTGGTGCTGCTAAGTACCACTGAAGTGATTTGTAACAGAAGAAAGGAAAAATTGTGGACTTATAAATGCGCACTCATCTCTAATGACCCAAATGAAGTGTCTTTAAATTGTGTAAAACATCAATTTTATTGGGTATACGTTAAAAAGCGAATATTAAAACAAGTGAGGGGAATAAAGGGAAGAATTTAAAAATCAATAATCACAAAACAGTTTCTGCATCTAGTCAGTGAATAACAGTATTCAGCAGCCCACTTAAATAAAGTTCTTGCAATAAATTTCTTATCAAATTAAATATAGATGCATAAGGTAGATTTTAGTGTATAGACCAACTTGTAGGTAATCTGTAGGATTTCTCTTATATGTATAGCTAAATGAAGCAGATAATTATGGTTCTTTTAAAGAGATGTTTTTATATATTACATCAAACCATTTATCAATGCTGGCAACTGTTGCTGGTCATATGTTGAATATAAAGTAGCTTTTAAAATAAGTACCAAAAATAATTAGCGCTGGTCATGTATCAAATATAGAGTAGCTTTTTAGGTAAGTATCAGCACTCATTAGCTCAAGACAAACGTTTAAGGTATCAGTAGTCATAAGCGCTATTCGTATTCATATTACAGAAGACCATAAATAATAGCCTAATTACAATGAGCTAAATGTGGGTAATAAATGTAATTCCCCAATAGCACCCAAACACAGTTGGGAACAGGTAGCAGGCCCGGCGACAGGGGGGGACTAGGGGGACACTTATGACAGTGGTGACAGAGGGGCCCAGCGGCAGCTCACTGTCCTCCCTGTCTATTAACTTAGTAGATCAGAGCTGCTGCGTCCCGGTCATTGGCTGAGTGCAGGTCCTGTACTGCAGAGGCCTCTCTCAGTAACACACTTCTCCTGAGAGGCCTCCGCAGCACAGGATCAGAATAGAGCTAATGAGGGAGACAGAGTCATCGCACCTGCAGGAGGAGAGTTCGTCTTACAGTTGCCAGGGGGCGGTCCCAGCCGTTGCTACAGAGCAACAGGCAGCCAATTGCAAGGCTGCCTGTTGCTGAGTGGGACAGAAGCAGCTTTCTGGGAACTGTAAGAGGATTCCTCCTCCTTTCCTGTCTCTGCGGAGCTGCTCACTGCAGGATCTAACAGGTACAAGCGTGTGTGTGTATGCATGGAGTGTACTGTGCATGTGAGTGTATCTGGGTTGCACTGTGCATGTGTATGCATGGAGTATACTCTGCATGTAAGTGGATGTGTTTATGCTGTGTGTGTGTATCTGGCTTGCACTATATGTGTATGCATGGAGTGTACTATGCATGGAGTGTACTGTGCATGTGAGTGTATGTGTTTATGCAGTGCTGTATGTGTGTGTATATGGGTTGCACTATATGTGTATGCATGGAGTGTACTGTGCATGTGAGTGTATGTGTTTATGCAGTACTGTGTGTGTGTGTGTGTATCGGCTGCACTGTGTGTGTAAGTGTATATATATATATGAGTAAAGCAGTGCTTTGTGTGTCTGTGTGTGTGTGTGTCTGTATCTGGATTGCACTGTGTGTGTATGCATGATGAAGTGTGCTGTGCATGTGAGTGTATGTGTGTGTATGGAGTGCTTTGTGTGTATATAGTGCATTGTGTGTGTTGAGTGTACTGTGTATGTGTGTGTGTATGCATATGGGATGCACTATGTGTATTTATCTGGAGTGCAGTGAGTGTGTGTGTGTGCGCAGAGCTGCCGGGTGAGGGGGGCTGCCCGTCATGGGTCTGCACTGTTGCTGATTTTTTTTAAAATTCAGTTTATCCTTTTTTTTTTTTTTTACATTTTATTCATGTGGAAACGCTGGCTGTCTTTATGGAAACAGTAGCGGCAGCCGGCACTATACTGCAGGGGTTGTGGCGTGCAATAGCAGGATTGGCACTGATTGGCGTCTATGATCCACCTATGAGCAGCTATACTATGCTGCTTATAGGCAAATCAGAAATGTTAATCAGTGACAATTAGAGAGCTAGAGGGAGGGGGGAGATTAGAGGCAATGCAGGGAGAGGGTGCTTGGATAGAGAAAGGATACAGGGATAGGACAATCAAGTGAATGTGAATGTATTTTGAGGATAGTTATGTATATTTGTATGTGTGACAATAGTTATGTGTAGTTGTGGGAGTGTGTGTGTGACAGTTATGTATAGTTGTGGGAGTGTGTGTGTCAGTGTCAGTCATGGTCTGTGATTCTCTTCTGTATTGCATAATGCAGGGGAATTGTGCTGTCCCAGGATTGCAGACCAGATGCGACACGGGAAGGAAATGAGTCCATCAAAATCCAGTGTAAGGTAGGTTAGTAGTTTAATTTATGTATATAATTCATGTATTTTGCATCACACTGTGCGTGCGTGTGTGTGTATATATGTATATAGAGTGCACTGTGTGTGTGTTTATGTATGTGGGGTCCACTGTGTGTGTGTATATGTATATAGAGTGAACTGTAAGTGTATATATGTATATGGGGTGCACTGTGTTTGTTTATGTATGTGAGGTGCTCTGTGTGTGTGTGATAGAGGGGGGGGGGGCCCAAAAAAAATTGAGTGTGACGGGCCCCAAGATTTCTGTTGCCAGCCCTGACAGGTAGCGTTCTATACACAGAACTATGAACTGTTGGCAGCGACTACATGCGCTAGCCAGTTAAAGTAGATACGTGGGTTGAATTATCAGCAGTTATAAAGTGATGCAGAGGACAGGAGAAACGCCGACGCGCGTTTCGCATACGGCTTTGTCAAGGCGGCAAGTCGCGGGCAGAATGACAGGTCTTATAAAGACAAGGGGTGGGACTAGTGTGACTCGGAACCTATCATAGCTCCCAGTACAGAGATTGACAGTTTGAGAAGACTGACGGCATCGTTACTACATGGATAACCAATAGTCATATAACTGTTGAGATTGACCAATCTATTAGCCAATAGGATGTCCTGAATATTAGAGAAAGGAGACAATAACGTGTAATCACTGTTAATGGGTTGAAAAAGTTGTGATAAATAATTGCATAATATTTGCATCTGAAATGGGGATATTGTAAAAGCATTTATGGAAGTCAGAATTAATTAAAATTGTATAAAAAATAATTTAAACAGTACCAATAGGTATATAAATAGAATACTGCTGGGAAAACAATGATACCAATGGGAAATGGATTTCATTTAAATTTTAAAGGGTATTTAAATAATGTCTATCGTACTTATTGCTGGATTAAATTTGAACAAGACATATAAAATATTAATGGGATAGCTGAAAATACAATTGATGTGAATGAGTTAAATTGCATGAAAGTGGTGTATGTTTTAATAATTTTAGAGTTGGAATGTTGATTGAGTGAAAGTGCGAACATACAAACAATGAAAAACCGGTTGCAAAACTGGTTGCAAAACTAGTGAAATATATAAAGGACAAATAATCTCCAGTAGTGAAATGATATGGGGTAAATAATGGAGTGGGATTTATCTTGTAGTGAGTATAAGAGATCCAAATGACAATGGAATGATAGAAATAATGGATAAATGAATAAAAAGTACTCTATTGATATAACTTATGCAAAATGGATAAATAAATAAATAAATTGAATTAAATGAAATGAATTGTGAGGATAATATCTAGAGAGTAAACTCTAGATATAATACGCTGGTGAGGATATTGTGGTGATAAAATAAGTTGTGATAACTGGGGAGTATAATGTGAACATGAATTGGATGTTGAATGAGTAGGGTAAATAAATTAGTATAAATTCTTTATTTATGAAAACACACAATGTTACAGACCAAAGTCATCCAATAATGGCTAGAGCTCTTAAGCTGTGGCCGCCAACCAACATCATCAAGGGCAAGCCAAATTTGCAAATACAATCACATATATTCTTTTAGCGACAGATGGTCTGTTGAGCATAACAATAAAGCATCAGGCAGTTCTCCGCCTGTTCCTCCTTGCACAGAGGCAGAGGTAGCGTTCCTGCTGCTGGGTTGTTGCCCTCCTACGGCCTCCTCCACGTCTCCTAAGGTACTAACATGTATCATGGGGGAGGGGCGGGTTAGGGGAAGGTTGCATACCAGATGTTCGCATCAGAAAGCTGAGATGGGAATTATCTGTGAAAGAAATGTGACAGGGCACGGAACATGGCCTCTATAGTGTATCTACTATGGGGGACACCTCCAAATACCTCATCCATGGGAGCCAGGTGGTTTGATATTCAGAGAATTTGTCAGTCGCTGACAGAATCATCTCCTCCATGGACCTATAGAACTCCACTTGTTTTGCCCATTCGGAAATGGATGGCGCATGCGTGGATCGCCAGTGTACCGGAATGACAGCTCTTGCCGCGTTACTCAGATGAGAAAGTAAAGAGTGTTTGAGGGAGGAAACAGGTCCAGGGGGAAGGGAGAGCAACCAAAATTTTGGGTCCTTCGGGATATCCGAGGCTATCACCTTACGGGTTATGTCAAAGA
Source organism: Limnodynastes dumerilii (assembly GCA_011038615.1). NCBI lineage: Eukaryota > Metazoa > Chordata > Amphibia > Anura > Limnodynastidae > Limnodynastes > Limnodynastes dumerilii. The sequence continues at coordinate 2,874 of WWET01003244.1, read as the reverse complement.
TCTGATCCCAGAAAGGGATAATTTTTGAACAATCCCACCAGATGTGGGCAATGGAGCCTATGGCGGTGTTGCAGCGCCAGCACAGAGGGGAGACATGAGGGAGAAACGAGTGGAGCATCTGGGGTGTCCTATACCACCTTGTTAAAATCTTGATCTGTGTTTCCACCACCGTGAGACTCCGGGAACAGGAATGGGTGAACTGAAAGATTTGCGACCATTCGTCTAGTGTTGGAGGATCGGTTAGGTCACGGTCCCATGACTCCGTATATCGGGGGATATTAGGATAAAGATCTGTTAGCATTAATTTATAAATGATGGAGATGGTGTGTCTGGATGATTCAGCGTGAGTGCATAGCTCCTCAAATGTGGTGAGTTCCCTTTTCAGATACATGGAGTGTTTAGATGAGGATAGGTAATGATGGATTTGGGTGTAGGACCAAAGCGAAGAGGGTAGAAGGGAGTGCTTAGATTGGAGCTCAGGGAATGTATGCAGGGAACCATTTTGTAGTAACTGGTGGATACGGAGAAGCCCGACAGCTGTCCAGTCTGCCAGATAGCGAGGATCCATGCCTGGAGGAAATTCAGGGTTGTAACATAGGGGGAGTTAGAGGTGAGCGGTGCGAAGAGATAGATTCCTTCAGACTCGCTCGTCTCCAAACCGCCAGAGTCGAAGATATGGTTGGGTGAGTTATTGCAGTAATTGCAGGGAGCCATGGTAATAGTCGCAGAGGCGTCCGAGAAAAGCACCCCTCAAGGGCCGTCCACTGTTTCCTTTCTGATAGAGAGGACCAATCAACAATCCTCTGAAGATGTACCGCCTAATAATAGGCCAACAACAGCGGGGCCTGAAGGCCACCTGTGGTCTTCAGGCGGAACAGAACGTCCCTCCTACACCTAGGTCTGCCTCCCCCCCAGATAAAGGACACCAGAGAGTCTTGAGCTAGTTTAAAAAAAGGGTTGGGAATATGTATGGGTAATGCCTGGAGGACATAGAGGAACCTAGGGAGGACATTCATTTTCAGGGTGTTTATCCTCCCCAGCCACGAGAGTTTGTTAGCAGACCACATTATAAGGTCCCTTTTGATGGCCTCCAAGAGAGGAGGAAAGTTCTGTTCGAATAGCTTCGTGCAATCCTTCGTGATGTTAACCCCTAGGTAGCGGATATGGGAGGGCTTCCAGGAAAACTTAAAGCATTGACCAAGGGCGGCTGCCTCCGAAGTACTAATATGCAAGGCCAGGGCCTCTGATTTCGAGCAGTTGATCTTAAAATTGGATAATGACCCAAACTTCGTAAATTCCTCCATCAAAAGTGGCATTGAGGAGTTCGGGGTAGTAATGAAAGAGAGGACATCGTCCGCAAACAGAGCAAGCTTAACCCCCTCACCCCCCATAGTGACACCGTGTATACCTGGGTTAGCGCGAATAGTCCTAGCCAGCGCCTCAATACATAGGACAAATACAAGAGGGGAGAGTGGGTAACCCTGGCGCGTCCCATTAGTGATACTGAAGGGGTCTGAAAGAGTACCATTAATCTTAAGTCTGGCTCGTGGGGATGTATATAGGGCCATGACCCAATGCAAAAAGGGAGGACCCACACCCATACGGAGCAGAACCCCTCGCATAAAGTCCCACGCCACCCGGTCGAATGCTTTTTCCGCGTCGGTGGATAGTAAGACCAGTGGGATTTTGTGAGAATTTGCCCAATGGATTAGATTTATAGCTTTTGTGGTATTGTCCCTAGCCTCACGACCAGGAACAAAACCAACCTGATCCGAATGAACCAGGGCCGGCAAAAAATGTTGTAGTCTATTAGCTAATAGCTTAGCAAAGAGTTTAACGTCAATGTTTAGGAGTGAGATGGGTCGGTAGCTCTCGCATCGGGTGGGGTCCTTTCCTTCCTTTGGGAGCAGGGTAATGTGGGCCTCAAGTGATTGCGGGGAGAAGGGAGTGGAGTCAGAGACTGCATTAAAGGCTCGCAACATCACAGGGAGCAGTTTGTCAGGGAAGGCTTTATAGAAGGCAGCTGTAAAACCGTCAGGACCCGGACTTTTGCGTGGTGAGGCCTTAAGCGCAGCCTTGAGCTCCTGCAATGTAAACGGTATATCCAAGGCCTACCGGTCCTCAGAAGAAAGTTGGGGGAAGTGGCAGTCCGAGAGATACTTGGCTATACAAGTCTGTCGGCCTATTTCAGAATTGTCAGTCGTGGGTGTGGGTATATTATAAAGTTTGGTATAGTATGTGTGAAAGACGGAAGCTATCTCACTATTGAGCAGGACTTTCCTACCCCCAGGATCTACAATAGTTTGGATGTATGTTAGGGTCTGCTGCGCTCTCAAGGCCCTAGCCAGCATACGACCTGGGCGATTGCCCCATTGGAAAAATCTCTTTTTACACTTTCAGTAAGCAAAACTAAGCCTATCATCCAGCAAGCGATTAAGTTCAGCCCTTGTGGCTGATAGCTCCTGTAAGGTGCAGGACGAGAGTGTAGTTTTATGTTGGGTTTCCAAGGTGACAATTTTGGCCAGGAGTCGGTCACGAATGGCCTCCTTCTGTTTTTTAAGGTAAGACCCCAACTGTATACAGTGACCCCGTAGAACACATTTGAGTGCCTCCCAAAGAATGACCTGAGAGGTGTCCCCGGTGTCGTTATCAGAAATATATTCCCCCAGTGTCTTTTCCAATTCTGTTGTACAATAAGGGTCTTGGAGGAGTCTCTCATTAAACCTCCAAGTCCACTCCCCAGGAGTGGGGTCAGGCAGCGTAAACGTGGCATAAACCGGGGCGTGGTCTGACCAGGTCTGGGGGCCAATGGAAGCATTGCGGAGAAGGTGAAGATGGTGGTGGTCAATAAATAAATAGTCCGGTCTTGTGTAA
>WWET01003243.1:150096-183291 GCA_011038615.1 Limnodynastes dumerilii | reverse complement strand
GTAATAGAACACGAGGGCATGAATATAAACTGGAGGGTGGTAGATTCAAAGGAAATGTGCGGAAAAATTACTTCACTGAAAGGGTGATAGATAAGTGGAATATTCTCCCATCTGAGGTGGTTGAGGCCAATACAGTAGAACAATTTAAACATGCTTGGGATAAATATAAGGGTATCCTAAATTGTAAACCAAATTGAGGGTAAATAGGGTGTAGGGTCAGTATAGGTTTAAATAAACAAATGGGCAGACTAGATGGGCCATGTGGCTCTTATCTGCCGTCACTTTCTATGTTTCTATGTTTATTATATTCCTGCCAGAGAGAGTGGCATCTGCAGAACTCTCCCTTATAGTTTAATATTTGACTAAACGTAAAAACACTAGCAATTGTGTAATTACCACAAATAATATAATAACAATAGTCACCAATATTGTAATAGCCTATTACAATATTGGTACCTATTTTTATTATATTATTCCTAAATAGTTATTACACAAATAATAGACCTATACAGAGAAAACAGGAATAAAATGTCCTGTAAGTCAGGGTGGGGGCCCAAAGGATATATTTGTGCCTGGGCCCATGACAATTGAATCTGAACCATCCTCCATGGAACCAACAACATCTTGACGCAGGGTTTTTGCCCACCAACAGAACCTAAAATCGTAAAAGGGGGGGGGGGGAGGAACCAAAAAAAAATAGGAAAAGGGGGGGGGGGGAGTAACCAAAAAAATGAATTCTTTGTGTCAAATTTTTTGTTGCACAGTTGTCATTTTTGTTGGTACCAAAAAAATAATAATTTACGTGTTTGACTGTGATGTTTATGTTGGCTTACAGCAATTAACATAAAAACTAAATTTACTACTTGAAAAATGATGTGCTAATAAACATATTTCAGCCAATCAAGTGTTGTAAAAATGTGTAACTTGTTCATTGATTTTATAATATTTCTATGCAATCATAGGGGATTTTTATTATTACATGTCTTCATAAGTGATGAAATTCACTATTATAAAGGGACACAAATATATTTTAAGCATATTATAAAAATGTTTTCTTAAAAAAGCATGGTCCCTTTAAGGTAAATAGATAGATAAATAGTAGATCAAAGAAAAATACAATCCACACGTGTCAGTTGTTGTTTCAATAACATTAACATTTTTGTAAAGACAAATATTTTGAATTACATTTACGTACCTAAATTGTTATTTTTGTCACAATTTAACTTTTACACTTATAGTACTGTTGTAACTCATATTGGCTCCATTGAGGTGGAGTAAACACAGTAACAAGAAAACACAAGGCCACGCTTCTAATCATATATATGAAATGTTTGCAAGTGTATATATAAATGGAAGAGATGCAGCCAAGGACCAAACTGACCACTGTGTAACTACAAGGCACAAAAGGGAGGTCTGGCGCTCCAAACAAACATTATATAACACTATGTTTCAGCACATGAATAAAAAGGAGGTTCTTTTGTTCCACTGAGGTGGAGCCAGATGTGAATACTTAAAAACATCACTGACAGAAGCACAGCATCAGCAAATCCATAAAAAAGTAAAAGCATTGACTGAAATACAATGATGGAGAAAAAAATACACATGAACAATATGTATTAGACAAACTGTGGATAGTCGCTGGTCATATTCAACTCAGATCTGAAAATGATGGTAAATCAATCATAAGATCACAAGCACTTTTCACCAGAAAGATCACACTGCCTCAAAGTTAGCAGAATCTGCTAACTTTGTCTAATACATATATGTGTATCTGTATTTTTTCTCCAATATTGTCTTAGTGGTGGTTGGGGATTACTACTATCAGAGTGTTGACGGCAGCATTACGTGGAACGCTATAGTTCTTTTTTATATCGAGACTCTAGTTTATAGATTCTGATATTCTTCCATTGAAATACAATGATAAAACAAGCAAAATAATAAAAGCTTGACATAAGGGCTCAACTCTAAAGCCATCTGCCTTTAAATTTTTATTGAAAATGTATTTCTCTCCAAGGAAATGTAATTAATTATTTTACAATAGAAAGAACCAGGCCCCATAGGGCCGCAGTTATATAAATGATAAATGATGAAGGGGTGGGTTAGTCTTAGGGTCTTATCTCCCTCCCTTAGCCTGTCTAGCTTAAGGTCATTGGTGTAATTTTTTACTTTTGCTTTTCACATGGTGCATGGTGGGGCGGTAGCAGTGGGGGTCACCAGCAGAAAACGGGGGTGTTGGCGCATGGGAGATGTTGGGGTGGAAGGGGGGTACCGGTCTGGCAATGTGCAACACCCTGAAATGTTGTTGTTGGGAGTGGGGTGTAGTGCGAGGTTACAAAATTGCAGAAGTGAATGCAGTTCGAGGCGATACTCAGAAAAATGACAACTGACACAACTTGGTTCAGAGGATAAGGAATAAATTTTACTTTCTCACCACTCCCCAGTTATCTGCAATCAGAAACTTTGTTGCCACTTCAGATCTCATCCTTTCCTTTCTCACTTAAACGTTACTTTTCTGTGCTCTCAGCTGCTTCAAACTCTGTCACACTTTCTCTCCCTCCAGCAACCTGCTCTCAGCTGTTATACTGAAAATAGGTTTAGCACTCAAGGAGCTGCGACCTAGGGTCAGCTGAGAAACTGGGGTGAGGGGTATCACCTATATCCCTATTTCCGTGACCTAAGTCACAGGTGAGAAATTGTAGATAAAAACCTCAGTTATATCAAAGCGCCCCCTCCTTCAGTTAATTTCTTTTAAAGAAAAGGGGCTTTTTCTTTCGTGCTACATATCCTACTTAAGAATCCTCACATGGTCCTAGTGCCCCTTAGGTTTTACCCGTTAGTGAATGCCTATACCTGCAAATTATAACTCATTCACTCCATATACATTACATCACCTGTGGGTGAGAACCTAGGATCCAGTAATTATCAAGCAGTTTGGTTTAGTATAATGACAGAGAGACACATATCACACAAAGAAAAGGGTGCTAGATTTTGTGGACTTGGGGAAATGTGCAATTGATTCTTTGGCATAGTGGAGGCAAATAAAGAAAGTACAGGAGCAGTGGGGAAATGTAAATAATGCATTATTAATGTTGCACACTGCATTATGGCAGTAGTGTGTAATGTTGTCATTGTACTGTTGCAGGGTACTCTGGTCTATGTTTCCCCTGCAGCATTCCTTCTTGCTAGGGATCCTAGCTGATTACATAGCTGATAGCTACTTAAGGAGAGAGCCACATTGCCATTGGCTGCTAAATGCACACAGCCAAATCCTCAGCTAGGGCATCCCAGCTATGTAAAAGTGTGAAGGAAAGGTTGCCGTGACCAGGTCGAAACCACTGATGACGTCTTTCCTCGCTTTGGGAAAATGGCAGAAGATCCACGGGGCAGCCGCTTATTCAGGTGCTCGTCCCAAACCAAACCCAGATGATTGGCCGCCATTCCCTACTTCCACAGGGGCACCACAGACAGATCCTAAAAGACTAGAAAAACTTGTTGGAACACACAATACAATTTATAGGCCCTAAGGGGAACACTCACATAGGGGTTTACTCACTGTGTGCAGCGAAGAACTCTTTAGGGCAAATCCATCATCCAATCGCACCTGTAACAAAGTACACCACCAACTTCCTATACTCACCACCTCGACCCACACCAGCACAGAACGATTTCACCTGTGGTACCCACTAAAGTTGTAGAAGAAACGAACAGTTATTTAAACTAACCAGAAAAGCTTCAAACAACGCTTCAATGGAACCCAGGCACTAATGACCATAACAATCCGAAAATGAAGAATAACAACCGATAACACAATAATTATCTATATCCAGTTTTGGCAGGTTTAATTTCAAGGAGTTGCAGTGGGAATACACCAGGCACTGCAGGCTTATGCAGGGCCGTGCCACGGGGTACTGCGGGTGAATTTGATAGGCTATAGCTGGCTGAGAAGCAAACGCCGCGAAATATGGCGGAATGGGCCATAGCACAGGATGAGGACCCCAATTTGCAAAGAATTCAGCAGTGGAAAGGCACACAGCTGTGGCCGACAGGGGTGGAACGAGCACAGTTGTCCAGGATCGGGCAACGGATGTTGCATAGTTGGGACAGGTTGACCCTCCTTGAAGAGTGCTGTGTCGACGTGCATATTTGGGACAGGAGCTTCGAGCGGTGCAACAGGTGGTAGTGCCAGAGGGGCTGGCTAAGGACCTTGTGACGGAAGCACATCAGTACTACTAAAACCTTCACTTGGCTCCAGAGGCGCTTTTTCCTGCCTGGCCTACAACGAATCACAGAAAAGGTGTGTCGGAAATGTCCGTGGTGCAGCTGCGTGAAGCCCATGGAGCAGCATGCCCCAGCCAGGGCATCAAGACCAGCCGACCACTTGAGTTGGTAGTGATCGATTATGTTCTTATTGGAAAATCGGTCAGTGGGCATCGCTATGCCCTGGTGGTTACAGACCACTTCACCAAATTCACCATGGCGGTGCCTACCAGAGATCAGATGGCGGAAGCCACAGCTCGGGCATTGGTGGAGCATTTCATTTACCCATATGGCTGCCCAGAGCTGATTTATTCAGACCAGGGGGCCTGCTTCGAGGGCGTGCTGATGCAGGAGCTTTGTCAGCTGTACAGAATGAGGAAATCCAGAATCACCCCATAGCACCCTCAAGGGAATGGGGCATGTGAGAGATTCAATAGAACATTGCTCCAGATGATGTGGACTCTGGAAGAAGAGCAGAAGAGATGGTGGCCTGATAATGTGGTGTGGGTGTACAACAACCGGGTCCACCAGACCACATGTTTTTCCACATATTTCCTCATGTTCAGAAGGCCCGAAAGAGAGGTTCGGGATTTGATGCTGGCCCTGCCTGAAGAGAAGGAAGTCTGGACTACTGAAGGGTGGACACAGGTGCAATGTAGGAGACTTCAAACTGTGTGGAGGGTCACAGAACAACAGATCGAGGCTCGGCCAGAGAAGGGACCGAGATCCACTCTGGTAGAATCGTTGGTAGAGTGGCAGAGGGTGCTAGTCCAAGTCAAAAGGCTGGGTAGTAAACTGAGGGAAAGGTGGGAGGTGACTCTGTATGTGGTACGGAGAAGGGTGTCCTCGTCTGCATCGGTATACGAGGTGGCCCCAGAGAATCTCGTATAATCCAGCAGCAGTCACGGCAAGCCCTACTCAGGGTGATGAGACAACAGCAAGATGGACCTCAGGAGGAGAGTATCAGACCATAGGGTTACATTCGGACGAACCATCAGCAAACGTTTGAGATTTTCCCCCCGGCAGGAGGTAGTGCTGCATCTGGAGGTCCGCACACATCAGAAGCTGCGAGGTCAGGAAGTGCTGGTGGAGCCAATCGGGACATGGGAGGTGGAATGTGGAGTAGTGGTCACCCGGACCCTAGGAGTTGTAGAGAAGGGACGGGTGCCGGTCCGGTTCTGCAACTTTAGAGATGAACCACAACATGTTCCCACGGGGACTACTCTCGTCCAGGTGATGGCAATACAGAAGGAGAGTGTTCGGACTGGACAGGAGGTCACCTTGCGATGTGACCACCGGTCACCGTGGGTTATGTCAGTGAAAGTTGGTGAGGAGGATCCCCCTGCGACTTGAAGTGGAGGAGCTATCCTGGAGGAAATAGACGTATCATTGGAGGAGCTGGATGGTCCTACCCTACCAAGGAGAGACTGGAACGCATTGTGTGGGAAAACTGGGGAACGTTCTCCAGGTTCGAGGAGGACTTCGGGTTGACCACGGAATTGGAACACGAGATACCTACATGGACGGCAAGCCCCTTTAGGGAAAGATATTGGCCCATCCCACCTAAGTTATATCATGAAGTGAAGTCCATGCTGCGCCAAATGCTTGAAAACCATGTCGCCAGGGAGAGCAAAATTCCCTAGGCGTCGCCGGTGGTCTTGGTGCAGAAGAAGGATGGGACCATCCGTTTCTGCATGGACTATCGCCGGCTAAACAGTTGCATGGTGTGGGATACCTACCCACTGCCCCACGTGGAAGAGTCCCTTGCAGCATTGGGCCGCGCCCAATACTTTTCCACGTTGGACTTGGCCAGTGGCTACTAGCAAGTGCCTGTGGCAGAGAAAGATTGCAAGTAAACCGCATTTGTCACTCCGATGGGCCTGTTTGAGTTCCACTTTGCTTCCACTTTTCCTCCCTCAGCAGAAACTTCAGGTCAGGGATTTCTTCCCCCTCCTTATCCTCATCTCCAGGGCCGGTCGGCTGGCTGGTGGGAAACCGGGAAAGGGCATCCGCATTTCCGTTAGTCCGGCCAGAGCAGTAACGTATGGTGTATGAGAATTTGGCAAGCCTAGCTACCCACCGTTGCTCCAGAGCCCCCAACTTTGCTGTCTTCAAGTAAGCCAAAGGGTTATTGTCTGTGACAATCTCGAATTCCGCCCTGGTGATTTACACCGCAAATTTTTCTGTCACCGCCCAGACAACAGCCAACAGCTCCAGTTTGAACAAACTGTAATTGTCGGGATTCCTTTCTGACTCCCGGAGGCTCCTGCTGGCGAACACGATCGTGCGTTCCTCTCCGTCTTGAACTTCGGAGAGGACGGCACCCAACCTCTTTCGGTGTATGCAATAAACGGCCTTTCAAAATCAGCATAAGCCAGAACCAAGGCCTGAAGAAGAGTTGTCTTCAACTTGGCAAAAGCATCCTCCTGTGGTACACCCCATTCCACAGCCCGCCCCTTCACCTCGGTGGGCAGTCCACGTAACAGATCCATCAATGGCTTGGCAAGTTTGTCAAAATCCTGGACAAACCTTCTGTAGTCACTCACAAGTCTGAGAAATCCCTGCACCTCCGTGGTATCTCAAGGAGTCTTCCATTCTTGTACTGCAGCCACCTTATCTGGAGGAGGTTGCACTCCATCCCGGGAGACAATATGCCGCAGGTACTCTAAGCTGGGCTTCAACAAGTGGCACTTCCGGGGTTTCAGTTTCAAGCCATATCGGCCCAACCTCTGTAATACCATCTCCAAGTGATCCAGGTGTTCCTCCAGGGTAGGTGCAAACACTATAATATCATCCAAGTAGATGAGTATATCTTCAAAATTCAGGTCGCCGAGACTTCTCTCCATTATTCGCTAAAAAATGGCAGGTGCTAACCCAAACGGCATCTAGCAGAACTCAAACAGGCCCATCGGAGTGACAAATGCGGTTTACTTGCAATCTTTCGACCACTAGTCCACAATCCACCTCCCACGTCCTGATCGGCTCCACCAGCACTTCCTGACCCCGCAGCTTCTGATGCGTGCGGACCTCCAGATGCAGCACTACCTCCTGCCGGGGGGGAAATCTCAAACGTTTGCTGATGGTTCGTCCTAATGTAACCCAATGGTCCGATACTCTCCTCCTGAGGTCCATCTTGCTGTTGTCTCATCACCCTGAGTAGGGCTTGCCGTGACGGCTGCTGGATTCCAGATACTTTCCAGCCTTCATCACCCGTCTTCTGGAGCAGGGCTTGGTTCAAACCCCTAAGGACATTCATCCCTAGGATGACAGGCCCATGCTGTAGCTCCTCTCCTCCCACAATGATGATATCTTTACTGCAAAAAGCCTGGCCACACAAAACCACCTCCATCCACAACACCCCTACCACCGGGATGGGGAGGTTATTGGCCACTGTCAGTCTCACCCATGTTTTGGTCTGTGTTGATCTCAGGTGGGCATAATTCTTCAGAAAACAGCTTTCTGACATAGTGGACACCTGTGACCCGGTGTCCAGCAAGCACTGTTGGTCTAGGCCCACTAACTTGAAAATTTTGATGGAACACTCCCCCACCAAGCCAGCTGAATTGGCATTCCTCCCAACCCCCGTGGGCAGTCCTATGATCGCGGGGGACTCTAGTTTAAAGGTCCACCTTGCTCCGTCCGGGTCTCCGGACAGTTCCGAGCGAGGTGCCCTAGCCTCCGGCACATCCAACAGCGGGGACCTCTGTGGTTGATTCCTCACCCCTCGTCTTGATCGATCCCACATCTCTGGTGGTGCATCCCCTTCCTGGCTCCGGCTGGTTTTCAGCTGTTGCACTTCCTGCCGAAGCTGAGCCATGTCTTCCTGCATGGTTTTCAGCATATCCTGAAGATCCCTCACACAACTCTCCAGGGGATGCACCTCCATTGGGACAGGGCTGCAGGTTGGTCTCGTCTGCTGGAGAGCCACAGCGTATGGTCCGAAGTTGTCATCTAGGTTCCGTGCAATTGCGTTGGTCAAGACCTAATGGAACGACACCGTACAATCCCTTAAGACTTGCCACAAAGGCACACTCAGCAAGCCCATGATCAACTGATCCCTGAGAATACGGTTGTGACTTTCCAGTAGATGCCGGTCCCGCATCTGCACTTCCAGCATAAGCTCTTGTAAGGTCTTTGCAAAATGGGGGATGGTTTTGTTTTCCCGCTGCACCCTTCCAAAGAACCTCTGCTTCAACGTTTTGAGCAACGAAGTATCCACGTGGACATCTTGCAGAAGTTTTATGATGGCGTCCAAGGTGCGCCTTTTGTCCTCGGTGCACAGAGTAATTGTCTTCCGGGCTTCCCCCCTCCAAGGACTGCAACGCAATCTCCGCCTGCAAGGGTTCACTCACTTGATACAGGCGAATTGTCCCACAAAGCCTCTCCTCCCAGTCCGACAGAAGCATGTTTTTCCCATCATATTTTGGTAGGTGGGCCAAGATAGCACCCAAATGGTATCGCTGGTGTGACCACCCCCTTGGATCCCGGATGACTGCGATTCCAGAAGCTTCCTTCCTCCTCTGCATGTCCTTCTGGGAAGTCTTTTGCAGCGCAGTGAGCCTGGATTGGCTCCCCACGCTGTCAGTCTCTGGGGGTGGGGCCTGTACAGTCGTGAGCCTGGATTGGCTCGCCGCACCTCCCGTCACCCCCTGCAGCCGCCCCATCACCCCCTGCGGCCGCCCCGTACAACAGCGGGCGACCGTAGCATCCCATCTCCCCTACAGTGGTCTGGCCGCCGGGGTAGCGGTAACAGCCCCTGGCGACTGTGGTCCGGCCGCACTCCCCGCCCCCTCAACAGCTACAAGGTGATCAGCTAGGATCCCTAGCAAGAAGGAATGCTGCAGGGGAAACATAGACTGGAGTACCCTGCAACGGTACAATGACAACATTACACGCTGCTGCCATACCGCAGCATATAACAATTAACATCAACAGACCTTTGTATAAGAAAGGCTAGGAAAAACCCCAGAAAAAGAAAGCTAATGTGGTTTACAAAAGAGGTAGCAAGTGTAGTGAAAGCAAAAAAGATGGTCTTTCGGAATTATAAGCAAACTCAAAATAATGATGACATGGAGGAGTATTTTGCAAAGCAGAAAGAGGCTAAAAAGGTTATCATACAGCAAAGGCAAAAACTGAGGAAAAACTGGCCCACTTAGTACGAAAAGGGGACAAAAGCTTTTTTCGGTATATAACTGAAAGGCGAAAAAACTAAAGAGGGTATAGTAAGGTTAAAAACTGAGAGTGGGAGTCTTGTTGAGGGTGGAAGGGCTGTGACAGATCATCTTAACAAGTATTTCTTTTCAATATTCACAAAAGAAAGAGAGGTTAAAGCTAAAAGTGGACAAATCAATGGTGTGAGATGGGATACATCCTAGGATACTAAAAGAACTTAGAGTGGTGCTGGCAAATCCATTAACTGAATTATTCAACCAGTCACTAATAATAATTTTTTCAGAGGACTGGAAAATAGCAAATGTAGTCTCTCTGCATAAATGTGTCAGTAGGGAAGAAGCAGCAAACTACCGACCGGTGAGTCTAACATCAGTAGTAGGGAAATTAATGGAAACACTGTTAAAGGAACAAATTATTCAGTATATTAAATCCAGTAATTTACAGGATCCCAAGCAGCATGGATTCACTTGGGGAAGATCATGTCAAACAAATCTTATTGAATCATTTTACTGGGTCAGTAAAGTATTAGATAAAGGGGGAGCTGTAGACATAGCTTATCTAGATCTTAGTAAGGCTTTTGACACTGTGCCACTTCGCAGACTGTTAAATAGACTGGAAACTTTGGGAATGGACTTAAAGATAGTTGCATTGATATGATCTTGGTTATAGGACAGACAACAGAGGGTTGTAGTAAAGGGAATCCCTTCTGGTTATGGTAAGCTAACCAGTGGAGTACCCCAGGGTTCTGTACTTGGACCAGTGCTGTTTAATATCTTTATAGGTGATATTGCCTGTGGTATCAAGGGGAAAATATGCCTTTTTGCACATGACACAAAGATATGTAACAGGGTAGACAAGCCAGGAGGGGTACAGAAAATGAGGATTGGAGGAATGGTCATGAGTGTGGAAACTGCAGTTTAATGCCAAAAAAATGCAAAATTATGCACTTGGAGCACAAAAACCCAATATATCCTTAATGGCACTACATTAGAAACTACTGAGGAAGAAAGGGATCTAGGAGTAATAATTTCATGTGACTTAAAGGTCAAGTCAAGTCAGATGCTTGGTTGCATAGGGAGAGCAATTAGTAGCAGAAAGAGAAGCAGTAGAGATAGAGATAAGTAGTGATGGCCCTTTATAGATCATTGGTATGACCTCACCTAAAATACTGTTTTTAGTTTTGGAGGCCATATCTCTAGAAAGACATAAATACATTTGAGACTGTGCAAAGAAGAGCAACTAAAATGGTACATGGCATGTGTCATAAACATACCAAAAAAGGCTAGAGGAACTAAACATGTATAGTTTAGAGCAGAGAAGAGAGAGGGGGGATATGATAGCAACTTTCAAATATATCAAGGGTTGTGACTGGCTAGAGGAGGGTGGCATTTTTCAAAAAAGAGGTGTAAAAGAACACGGGGTCATGCATTTAAACTGGGTGGTAGATTCAGAGGAAATGTATGGAAAATAAGTGGCATAGCTTCCCATCTGAGGTTGTTGAGGTTAACACAGTAGAACAGTTTAAACATGCTTGGGATAAATATAAGGATATCCTAAATCTCAAACTAAATTGAGGGTAAGTATGGTCTAGGGTCAGTATAGTTTTAAATAAAAAAACTGGGCAGACTGGATGGGCCATGTGGCAGTTATCTGTCATCGCTTTTTATGTTTCTATGTTACCTAATGATGCTCTAACCCTGCCCAGGTTTGTGTTGGCCCCACCTACTAATTATTTGGTCACACTCACATGAGGCCACTTAAATTATATTTTACAGGGCCTCTTTAGGATCCCAATCCACCCCTGGCAGTTGTTAATTAAATAAACCTTTCTCTATTTCCAGGAATCCAGTCCAACTTTCAAAGTAAATGACTTCATGTAACACACATCTGACCTTACTGAAAAGGACACTGAGATTAATTTATGTAGTATTGCTTTGTGAGTGTAAGGAGCTGTACCAGCTATGGTTTGTATCACTTTAAAGGGAGACTAGATAGAGTAGAACTCTATATGTCAAAATCACATAAAACAACATGAATTGTGGGCTTTGAAAAAGGGGTCTCAAATACTTCTGTTATAAATGCTTTCACCTTGTTCCAGAATCTCATAAAAGATGTGGAAGAAAATAATGGATTTCCTTTTGCCCGATTTCCCCAATAACAATTACTAAACCACCCAACACCTCCTTTTTGGTAACACTACAGCTAATGACTAATTCTATTATTCGTCTGCATATATTGCAAAATTAACGTTAATTGTATTCTTTGCATGCAGGGATATATCTTTAAATTGCTTGCCAGGAAACATCACCTCTCAACTCTAATACTGTTTACTGCAGATAAAATATGACTTCCCTGAAATCAGCATGGTTTAGCCCAGGAGTAACTTTCCTCTCTTAGGACCTGATTCACACTTAAGAATCTTCTTAAAATAAGAATTTAAAGTCACACCTGGGCTAAACCATGTTGATAGCAGGGGAGTCATATTTCATCTGTTGCAAACAGTACTAGTGTTGAGAGGTGATATTTCCCAGCCCAAGTCTAAATAACAGTGTAATATTAAAGCTGGTCAGTATCTGTATGCAGTAAGCAATTCAAAGATATATCCCTGCATGCAAAGAATACAATTAAATTAATTCCCCCTGCAATCAACATGGTTTTGCCCAGGAGTGACTTTAAGTTCTTATTTTAAGAAGATTCTTAAGTGTGAATCAGGTCCTTAATTTCAAGCTCCTTCTTAAGTCTGGATCCAGCCCATTTCCACTACAGATATTCTTCCAACCACCTGTTTTCACAATAGATCTGATCTCAGTGGACAAGGTAAATGTAGACTGTTATATATACGGATATATACATGAGAAAAGAAAGAAATACAGTGATATTAAAATCAAGTAACACTATCAAGTCACAATTATAAAATATAATAAGCAATGTTATGATTTTTCTTTCCAAAAATAGTTTTTTATTTCTAGTCAGTGTGCTCAATGTAATTGTTATAATCAGCTTAATGAATTAATGCCATATCAATGTTGGATAATAGATATTGAAAAGTAATAATAAAGTGCTCATTTCATAAAGTGCAAAAAATAGATATGCTCTATTCTATTACACTGCCTGGTGTATGTGTACTTTTCTGTTGCTTAGTTTAGCCCAGACAGCCTTTAGCTAATAGTTACTGGTAAAAAAAAAACAATACTGTGAGGTGGTCCAATTTGACTGGAAATGACTGAACTACTGATGTTAACAAAACTGTAGGGGCAAAAAATTCATACAAATTACATGATTTTTGCTGATTTTATCAATAAAAAAAAAATACAGCAAAAATGTCTTCTATGGGCGCTTCTATAATGAATGCTGCTGTATTTGGGGTTTGTGCTACTCCCCCAAAATGAGGAATTCCAGTCCTCAAAATAAATCTATATACAAAAAAGATACAGCGCTTGTAAAAATATTGTGTTTGTGTTAATAATAGTATAATAATAGTAATAAATAATATTTTTATGTAATAGATATGAAACACATTAAAATCACAACAGACTAGTAACTGGTTTCAATATATGATATGCAATATTGCAACAATTTCAAATGCTGGATGGTTAAGACAAACGTGGGTGTTATTCTCAGTATAGTAACTATGGGGCTGACTCAGAGATACGATTTCCACGGCACTTAGGAGCGTATATTTAGGATGTTTGAAAATTCGCATTACTGCGCATGCGTAGTAATAGTGCAACGCCATGTACGCAGCGGTTAGGAGCGTAAATTCACTAAGAGCGTAAGTTTGAATCGATCACAAGAACTTAAGATCTTAAGTGCTGCGAATCTTTAAGATCTTAAGGATTTGCATGGAACTGGGCGGGGGGAGGCAGGGAAATGAGGGAAAGTGGGCGTGGGCTGACACTTTGGATCTTAAATAGCGGGCTGACACTTAGGATCTTAAATATACGCTACTACGTCACTTAAGATCTCAACTACCAGCGCAGAGTTAGGGTTAGTCAATGGTGGTCTAACTTTAAGATCCACCGCTGTTTGCAAGGGGAGTGACTGTTTATGCAGTGGGCTGTAACCTGCTAAGATGTTAACCTTAGATGCGTATATTTGCGATCTTTTCGCAATCACATCTCTGAATCAGCCCCTATGTTGTGCTTAGAGGAATCCTGGTGTCCGCGATGGATGTCCACTATTACCTGTTCCTCACAACAGTCTGCAAGGGCAGAGCTAGTGGAGCTGGTGTTCCAGGATGATCAAAGTGGCGCCACAGGGAACCGCGGCCTCCCCCATTGACTCCTTCACCATTATCCATTGACTCCACTCCCTATGACCATATTTGCAGAAATCTGTTCCTGCAGCCTGTCTTGTAAATGGAAACTGCTGCACAGATTTGGAAGAAGACAGACAAGGTATATGAAAGAGTATGATGTGTAATGCAGGGAGAGCAGGGAAAGAAATGTGTAACGTAAGTTAGGAGGGAGATGTTTAATAGGGTTAGACAGGGAAGGAGATCTGTTACAAAGGACAGACCGAGAAATGTATAATTGGGGGGTAGGGGGGGTAGGAAGGGAAATCTGTAATTAGGAAAGACAGGGAATGGAATGTGTAATGAAGGGGGTGTAGGAAGAGACTCTGGGTTTTGGGATTCTACCTTGGGGACCCTTGAGTTGGGGGTTTCAAAAAGGAAGCTTGGGCTTCTGATGAACCTATTGTTCAAAAGCTGGGGATCATTAGGCCTGAGAAGCAAAGAAACAATAGCGTCTGGTACTGTAAGTTTGACATTTTGTGACAAGATATGTGTAATGTAAGAGGGATAAGGAAAGATGTGTAATGTGGTAGAGACAGGGATTGGATGTGTAATGAGGGGAAATAGGGACAGAGACCTGCAATGTACGGTGGACAGACACAGAAAGGTGTAATGTAACGAGAGATGTGTAGTGTAAGGGGGAGTCAGATTTGTAATGTAAGGGAAACGTGAAGAGACCATGTGTAATATAGGAGAGGCAGGGAGGGTGATGTGTATTGGAGGGGTGATAGTGAAAGAGTCGTGTACAGGGAGTGAGCTGTGTAAATGTAAGGGTGCATGAGTGCTGTAAAATCATGCTGAGATACGCCATGTGAGCTGGCACACGTTCACCTCTGCATTATTCCCACAATGTTTTACTGTGTGCAGGGTGTTAAAGTGAACAATATTCACAATAATCTGCCAGTTACACCAGCCCTTGGCAGGTGCAGGAGTTCTGTAGGAAATGAATAGAAACATGACTGCAAATCCACATACATACATGACCAAATGCTCACACATTAAATTATAGATGTACACCCTTTACACTAGCTCTCAGCTTGCAGAATTGTCAATAGGCAGATCAAGCTGTTTGCATATATCATCTACATCAGAGCTCTCTCCCATACACAGCATAATCAGTTCTAAAGTTTGCTATGCTTACACCTATTTAATGTATGGACTTCTGACAGCCACCTTTAGTATGTATGCTGTCTATCAACAGGAATACTTGGTGACCTAGAGTAGTTCTAAATAGCACTAAAAAGCTTTTGAGATTGTATTGTGCTGTGAGAATTCTGAAATATTAAGTATTTATTTTGCATAATATATTTTTAATATTTGACTATGCTTTCATGTTCCATGTGCTTTTTTCATTTGTATATTTAGTAATATCTTCTTTTTCAGCTTCTTGACCTTCTTCTCTCTGCTGCAGATTTGGCCATCTTCCTACTGCACATGTGCCATCATGGACTCCACCAGTGAAAAAATATATAAAACTCCAATGTTAAAGTATGCAGACATTTCTACCAAACTAAAAGTTGTCTTTATTGCAGAGATAGAGAGGATGAATATTAAAAGTATCTCACTGTCTTTCTCTTTTGCTCATCTGTATTGAAGAGGTGAGGATTACAGTTCCCTGTTGGTATCAACATAATATGCAGATAATATATATAATCAGTTTATCCATCAGAACTATTCCTAATTATATACAAATGATTTGTCCGATTGACTGAGTATTAAGCCATTTGTCCTGGCTCAATAACTTACAAGCAGGGTCCTTGGGGTAGATCCAGAACCATGTTTGCCGTACGTTTATTTGCGTAGCGTATTTTCCTGTGCGTACATTCTATACATTGCCCTAGGCACACCCCTTGAATGTACGTATTTTGTCAAGATAAGCTTTCCACACCCTACCTTAACTTTTGCCAACGTAACTGCAGTGATCCGCACATGTACGTATGGGCAACACGTATTTACGCAGCTAAGCACGCCCATATTGTACATTTTAAATACAAACCCCGCCTACTTAACGTATTTCAGACGTATTTTGGATTTACGTAAAATTGGCACGCCCACACGTAAGTATTTACGTTACACATACGTGAATTGCCCATACTTTCACAATTACGCTACGTTACTGAGCATATTTTCTATGGTGCGCATGCGCAGTACTTACCAAAAGGTGATTTTACGTCTCCGCCACGCGTAAATTCGCTCACAAGCGTTGTTCTGGATCTGGGCCCTTGTGACAAGGGGTCTGATCCTGGCGGCATAAGGAGGGGGCCATACGCTCGCACAGGAGCGTATGGCCGGCTAGCCCCCCCCTCATTAAACTAGATTCCCCCTGCCCACTTACACTAACCTGAACGTAAGGACGCTGGGGGACGTCTCCTCCAGCGTCCCTACGGCGCTGCTACGGACGCCCGATCCACGATCGGGCAACATCTGCCCGGCGCATGCGCAGATCGGTTGTTCTGGATCAGGCCCAAGGTTACTCCTAATTCTTGTTGTCTGTCTAGTTTTACTATTAAACTGTTATTTAGATTTGGGCTAAGAAACATTACTTCTCAACTTTAGATTCAGTCAAAAGATACTAACCTGCAAATGATTTACCAGCTGTGGCAGCTAGAATCAGCTAAAGAGCTATCAGACATGTCCAGTGTGATATTTAGTACAAGCCTATCCACAGCCCCCCAGTTATTCAGCTTTCTGTGAGACATGACCTGGGGTCAGCAAAAATCCATAGTAATACTGGCTTACTGCAGCATTAATGATGAGACTTCATAATACTGTCAGTGTAAAGGAGATGCAAATTAAATCTGACAAAAGAAGAGTGACAAAGAAGACAATGGACTCAGAATCAATAGGATCAAAATATAAAAAAGACTAAAGAAGATGGTAGAAGGGTAACCTTGTGTTATTGATGTGATGAAGGGATAAATGTTCCAAGTTCCTGGGTTAAGTTAATCAGCATTGGAGCTTAAGAGACAAGCTGCACTAGGTAACCAAGGTTATAGGAACTGCTAAGAGAGAATACCATAGTTTGGCAATTGTTCTGATTTTATGGGACTACCCTGCATAGTTTGGCAACTGCTCTGATTTTGGGGGACTACCCTGCGCAGTCAGGCTTCATTCAAGCTGTGCATACTCCTACTTGCTTTCACTCAAGATTAACCACACACAGCTTCTGTGGCTGTAGCCATTGTTCCTTAGAGGGGAGGATGTCATGGAAATTGCTGGAGATTATTATATCCTATGATAACAATCTTCCCTGCTCATAGTTTAGGGCACATTAAAGTCTAGCACATATAAATTAATTCAATGTTTCCTCTGCAAGAACTTTAACACTTAATAAAGTGTGAAAAAGGGTGAGAAGACACCTGTATTTAAGATGTTTGTGCTTCAGGTAATTCACCTCTAGACAGTTGTGCAATGTAAACATAATTTATTTTGGTAAAAATATTTCAATAAATGAGAATAAAAAATGCTGCATAAATCATATTGTACAGTACTATTACAAATATGCTTACGTATGAAAACTAAGACTGGTCTAGGTAACATAGCAATATATTTTAGATTGCTTAAAATTTCTTTTAGTAATAAGCGAACAACAGCTTGAATTTAAATAAGCATTTACGTTATCATAATTTTCTGTATCAATCTCTTAAAAGGCCAGCCATAGGAAAAGCTGTGTTGGCAGACATTCACTAACATCCCTGCAGAGAGGTCTGCAAATGCAAACAAGTGCTGCTGCCATGCCCAAAGCACAAAAAATAACTCACAGAGCAAAATACAGTCACATGTAGATGAGTTGTAGGAAAATTTAGAACAAAGATAACATTATAATGAGTAGAACAGATTGTGTTAAAATCCAACTGTTTATAATTGGCGCATTGCTTCCAAATACTCCAGGGCCTTCGGTAAATAGTGTTATGTTTAGAATAGCCCAGTCCAATCAGAGTACTTTTATCAGATTCCATGCTGGGACAGCACCTGTTTGAACAAGCCCAGTGGAGCCAAAATACTCCTCTACTTGGCCAGCTAAATGAATGGTTGAACAAAGCTTGGCAGAGTTATTGTCACAACATCCATATGGCTTTGACATAGGTTTTCACAAATTATATAAATGTATTCTACAAAATCATTCTCACAAAAACAAAACAAATCATTCACTAGATTTAGCAAAAACAAGAAACAAATGATCCATATCAAAGCTTTCCAAGTGAAGGCTAAGCTATAAATAATTACAGGACAGAACGTTTTTATGTAGGAAGGTGGCAACATAACATTTTATTTGTGACCTAAAATGTCAGTTATGCTGTAATTATACTGTACCACTAAGGCGCAGAGCCTTGTCATCGATGTGGAACTAATATGCAAGAAAAAGAAAAGGGCAGAGGTGGGGAATATAGATATGTACTTCAATGTGGTTGTGAAGGCGGCCAAGCTTCACATTCTGTTGAAACAGGAAACGCATTTTTCTATTATACGGATATAAACAACAAATAACACTGCAAACTCAGTACCAAATTAGAAACTGGTGTTCTTTTTATAGAAGTACCCATGAACACAACAGTGACTGTAACTGACTGGTTTAATATGTGTCGAGAGGTGTGTGGAGTCATTGTTTCTCATTGTGCATGAGGTAAGCTGGCTGGTGCAGATGTTAACCCCATCCATATTGATGAGGAAAGATTTGCTGCAACCATGGATGTAGAATTGATGGGCCATGGGGTTTTGGTCTGAAGCAACACTCTGATTATTAATATTTTAATGTGCAACGGCGTAACAGACACACTCTTATACCAATTATTAATTCCCTATTATTGTTCATTATGACAAATATGCATATGGAAATCTATATGTCGTTGGTTAGAGGAAATTTACTTTGAACCATTCCAAAAAATGATGTGGATGATGTGGATCCAGTGACAGGAGTAAACACACAACGATTAAACGGTCATAACTGGGAATACGAAATTTAAAGAAAATGAGAGGTGTTCCTATTGAGCTGTTTCAATCACACATTGATCACATTTTCTGGAAAGCGATAACAAAGGATTTGTTTTTGGTAGTTTTGACATGCGATGTGTATATCATTAAAGAATTAAAAAATGACTTTTGGTACTACGATTAGATTTATATGTCCTATATTCTAAAATCATTATAAGGTAGCATTGTTCAATATTTTTTCGTTAAGCAAAATATACATTTTAAAGTGTTCTGGTAGACTGTAAGCTAAAGTAGTACCGGAAAATGTATATGTAATTTTAGAGATATGAAATAAAAAGGCACACTTATCTGCCAAGGCTTGTAATAAAGTAAGCCTATATTCACTCCATAAAGAAATATTATTCTGGAAAGCATACCCTCCAACTGTACCTATTTGGCCGGTACAGTACCATTTTTTAACAGTCTGTACCGGCCAGAATGTCTGTACCGACTTGTACCGGGAATTTACAGCTTCCCAGACTCACTGCAGGCTGTTTGAATGTGGAGACGCTGGTAAGCCAATCAGGACTCGCCATGTTATAGCCCTGCCCACAAGAGATCGTCCTAAAGATGATGGGCAGGCTGGGGAGCCAGTCAGAGGAAGGAAAAGGGATCAGGAAGTATCAGGGTGCATTGGAGAGAGGGCTTGCTGCTGAGATTAGACTCATGAGAGCCCAGCAGCATGGAAGAAGTGGAGGTGTCAGATGGTGACAGCAGGTGTGAGGGTCAGCCATAGGGTACTGGTAAGTCTGCTCTGCAGTGTTTCTTACTGTGTCTTGGTAATATTTCTGTTATTTTGTCCCTTACCTCCATTTGTTCTGTGTACTGGTTAATTCCTGTGTGGTGGTTGTTACTTTTCCCCTTTGTGTGTTTCTCATGGATTTGTTCTATTATTTCTTTTAAACTAACAGTTCTGTTTAAAGTACAATAATTGCTGCTCTTTTATGGGGGTTTAACTTAACTATTGCAGGTTGTGACCTAATATAATGTGGAAAAAAAGAATAGGGAAAAATCCGCACTATAGGTAGGATTAAACACGCCCCCTCTAGCTGACACACCCCCAAGTGACAAAGACACGCCTCCTCTGGTGGTCAAGTGTACCTTTTTTTTGCCGTGAAATGTTGGAGGGTATGGGAAAGGTGGATTTGTGTCAGGTGTTTGTGTCTGTTTGTCTCAAGAAAGTTTAATTGAACAGCATTTTAGTACATATGGAAATCAATTAACCATATAATTATGGGTTTAATCAATGAACAAAACTGCTAGATATATATCCATAGCTCCCTGCTCATTTTGTAATCTGACAAAGGAGAAAGAGGGCATCCTGCTGACTGTCCAAATAAACCAAAAGTCTGTGTTGTTCCACAGGCTAAAAAGGGTGATTACATTTTGATTAATCGGGGGTCAGAAAATCTTGTCACTTTGTTGGAAAGATTTATGTTTAGTCAGTCTTCTAGCTAAAGTATTTTGATTTTGTTTGAAACTGAAAGAACTAGTGTACCCAAAATACAGATTGGTTATTGGAATCTAAATGACTGTGAAAGATTTTTAATTATAACAACTTTATTGACTGACTCTTACTGCATTGCCAACCCATCAAAGTACATAAGATATATTTCATAAATATTATTTATGCCCACGGCCACCTGTTCTCTTTGTTGTTTGCAAGAAATCCATTTATTCAGATTTTCTGCTTTCATCTTTCATTTATTCTGACATGTATGCATCCAAAAACTCCTAATCAAGAGAACATACGCTCTACTTTTATAAATTAATACTTTGAGAGCAGCAGAATAAAACCTTAACTAGAATAAGATGCATAATATATTCTTTTCGATCCAGCAATTATTAAACACAACATAATCTTCATTTTTAGAAAGGATCTTTTTGTTAAAATTGAGCATATCAATTTTCAATAGAATAGCAGGTTTAAAATAGCATCAAAAATGGAAGGTTGTATTAAAGCATTCATTTATAGTGTAAAATTACCCCATTTTATACCAGTGTGTATATTAAACAATTATGAGCAATGAATATTCATGACCAATTACATATTTGATTTATAAAGTATCTTGAGTACTTTTCAAAGTTCTATAGTTGATATCTCAACCAAAAAATCCAATCCATATAAGAATTTTACACAATAATGTATACATGTAACATGTATATTTTACAAATGGCTCAGAAAATTGTGTGTGTGGGTGCTGTGTCTTAGGTTCGGGAGGTCGCGCGCTCTGCATAACGTCATCAATTCTGGCAGTGGACGTTCCTCATTCGATGGTTAGTAAACTGCTAGCTTATCAGGGGTTAGCAGTCTCTTTATTAGTCCAGGCTCATCATCAGATAGCTGCCGGTTATAGACTCTGTTTTCTCCAGTATCTGTGCCTGCCTTGTATTGTTCTCTAGTTTGGTTTATTGCTTCCTGAGTGCCCTCTATTATCCTGCCTTGATCCTTGCCTGTATACCCCATTGTATCTATTCCTTCTCTCCCACCTTGTTGTAGTTACCCTTTTTGTTCTGATTCTCTGCCTTTTCCCATGAGCCAGTGTTTGTGCACTTTGGGTAGTTGGTTTGAGTGTGTGAGTGTGTGCGTGTGAGTAGTCCCAGTTTGTCCATCAGTCTTGTTTGTCCTGTGATCCCTTTTAGTCTGCCATCTCTGTTTTATGTTTATTGTAGTTTGTCTTAGTCCAGTCTCTTCTGGTACTACTATTGCTTTCTACCCGCTTTATCTAATCCATTCCCTGCTGCCCCGTTTCCCTCTTCCAGGTATCTCTAAGGGGCGTAACCTGACAGATTCCTACCAGCTCCAGTCTATCCCCACCATCTGGGGCTCTAGCGAACACTAGGCCCGACTTCAGGCTCTACAAACCGGTGAGTTACTTGGCTTCCTCTTTCTCTCTTTCTTGTCACCTTGGTTCTGTCGAGGTAAATCCGGGGTACCAGTACACCTACATCTACCTCTCCAGACAGCCACCTCGGTTCTCAGCCTAGGTAAATCCGGCGGTGCCGTAACAGTATAACCGGCCAAAGACAGGTTACTACTTCACCAGTAACATGGATTCCACTGCTGAGGCAATAAATGCTCTCATTGCCCAGGTATCCAACCTAGGGCAGATTGTCCAAACCCTGCAGCCAAGGTCCAATCCCAGGATCAAGCCATTGCTTCTCTGCGACCCTCCAGCGCTCAGTCTTCTGCTTCCGCTGCTGCCATCCCTCAGGCTGGAACGGATATGGGGGGGGGGGGGGGGGGGGGGGGGGGGGGGGGGGGGTGGCTGTGATATGATCTTGGTTGTTTTCACTACCTGATGGACCTGGCAGTATTGGATGTTTATTCCACAAATTGGGGGTAAGGTGTACAGGCAAAGCCTAAGGAGTACTACAATTACCATCATCACTACTACTACCCTCAACCTATTCTCGGATATTTTATCTAATTGTATGTTTTTATATTTTTACTGGCACTTCCCACTGTGGGAATCCAGCGCTAATTAGAACTTACACCACATTTTCCTTGGTCATTTATTCATTTTTAGGGGTTGGGACCCCCTTGGTGTATTTTCATAAGCAGCAGGATTCTTTTTGCGCGAATTTTTTCCTTTTACTTCTTTTCTTTCTAGTTCCTACCTGCTCCAGTCTATCCCCACCATCTGGGGCTCTAGCGAATACTTGGTCCGACTTCAGGCTCTACAAACTAGTGAGTTACTTGGCTTCCTCTTACTCTTTTCTGGTCACCTTGGTTCTGTCTAGGTAAACCCGGGGTACCAATTAATTATTAATTGTTAGCTGGGTCATTGGGTTTAATTTCTAACACTAGGATCTCCACAGATTTTGTCCTCTCTGTATATAAATATAAAAATATCACAAAAAATACAATAAAGTGAAGCAAACTCAGAGAGCAAGGCAAAATGTGAGGTGTCAAGCTTGGCAGATCAGGGAGGAGGGGATAGAGTGCAGTGAGAGGTTGAGATGGAGCTACCAGGTGGGGATGGTGTAAAAGGGTAGCAGAGATGGATAAGAGGGTACAAAGTGAGGGGGGGTGGTAGAACATACAACAAGGATGGATTGCTCTGCTCACGTGAGCTAAAACAATAAATGGAAAGGCAGGAAAATGAGGCTTGGTATGGGCGCTTGGAACTAAATGCTTAACACACAATGGTAAAAGTGTTTTAAAAGACAAAGTGATACGTTGCTAACAATTGCACATCCTCTCTGCTAATTAGAAGTACAGCTGCAGACCGGAGTATCGGGGACAGATACCCTTTGCCGCCAAACGGAGATCCTGACTGCTCGCGGCTAAAGACACTGAGCACCTGTGAGAACCGGACCATCGGGAAACACCACATATCGGAGGAGGAAAACACCAGATCCCAGCAACAAACTGTAAGACCAGTGTCATACTTATTCACTTTACTTTTCTGAAGAAATCTTCACAATAAGTGAAAAATCTATATGCATATAAACTGGTGACACTGATAACTTATTTTAATACCTGAGAAAGTGAATTCACTTTCTCCGGATTAAGACAGTGAAACTTTGGACAGCTACTGTGTTGCAAATTTTTAGCAACGTATCACTTTGTCTTTTAAAACACTTTTACCATTGTGTGTTAAGCATTTAGTTCCAAGCACCCTTACCAAGCCTCATTTTCCTGCCTACACCAAATGTTTTGATTCTTTATACCAATTCAGAGGCAAAGGTTGTGGCTGCATTAACGGTGCTTCCAGCGCTCCACTGTGACCTTTATATTGTATATAACTAAATGGAAAGGATAAACTTACAAAAGACATAAGGAAGTGAACTGCTGGTATGAGCTGAGTAAATGGGAAGGAAGGAGAAGAAGTAATAGATGTAGGATGCTAAGTTGAGGAGGGGCAGCATTGCGTATAGATTGAAGGGGGTAAGACAGGTGAGCGGGAGACCGAGGAAAAGGTTACAGTAGTCAAGACGTGATATGACTAGAGAACGGATGAGGATTTTGGTAACTTAACTTTAAGGAAGAGACATATGCGTGCAATATTGCATAGGTGGAAATGGCAAAAATGAGAGAGGGCATGGATGTGAGGTATAAAGGAAAGTGAGGAGGCAAGGATGACACCTAGGCAGCAAACTTGATGGGAGGAGGAAACAGAGGTATCACCACTGGTTTCTGTTTTGTCCATATTCAGCTTTAGGAAGCGTTTGGCCATCCATGTGGAAAGGGATGCAAGGCATTCCGAAATCTTAGACAGAAGAGAGGGGTTAATGTCAGAGGAGGAAAGGTAAATTTGGGTGTCATCAGCATAGAGGTGGTAGTTGAAACCAAAGGTGCTGATGAGGTTACCCAGTGAGGAGGTATATAGGGAGAAGAGGGGTGGGCCAAGAACGCATGGAGGACACCAACAGGGAGCATAGAAGGGGGGATGAGCTAGAGATGGAAACAGAAGGTGTGGTTAAACAGATGGGAGGAAAACTAGGAGAAAGCAGTGTCAGTGAGACCAAAATAGCAATGTATTTGAAGCAGAAGAAGATGGTCAATGGTGTCAAAAGCAGCTGACAGATCAAGAAGGATGATGATGGAGTAGGGGCCCTTGGATTTGGCAGATAACAGATCATTGGTCACATTGATAAGGGCAGTCTCAGTGGAATGGAGGAGCCGGAAACCAGATAGGAGGGGGTCCAGGAGAGAGAGTTGTCAGTCAGGTAGCTGATGAGACGTTGGTAGACTAAGCGCTCAAGGAGGCAAAAGGGATAAGTCGGTAGCTAGAGGGAGATGTAGGGTCCAGATTAGGTTTTTTGAGAATGGGAGAGACAAGGGGCCTGATCCAGAGCAACGATCGCAAGCGAGCGTACGACGAGCGTATGCGAAAATTCGGCCAAAAATTCGCAATGCGCATGCCCAGTATGACAGCTTCCGGTCGGTATATTGGCTATTCAGCTTTGGGGATCAAGGTAATGTGTGCAGATGTTTGAATTGTTCATCCGTGCATGGTTCTTTTTTCTGGTTTTGTTTACTTGGTTTCCATGGTTACCCGTGTAATATCTGAGATTGCGTTGTGGCCGGAATCATATGTCACAATCTATATTCGCTGAACTGTTATCTCTCTGGCATTTAATGTATGTTAGTGTATGTCACTTCTTATCTCCACGCACGGCCGAGGAGTAGTATGTGGGAGCATGTTTGAGGACCCGTGGTTGTTATGCCCTGGCAGTGTTTGCGTGACTGTCACATTTAAAAGACAGATGCTTAGATATGATACACGTGCAAGGATTTGCTAGATGATTTCTATGCATCTGATGTGCATCGGGTGCATAACACATAGTATGTCATAATGCGAGGCTATATGTTCACTGATGCCTTCTGACTTTTCGGAGAGACAATACTGATTCTGTTTGAGTTATCCATCGGGCAGGCAGCCGCTGGAGCTCTAATGCCTGTGTTATTTATGATGATGATTCGTCTGTATTTAAATATGCCTGTTTTTGTATCATCATGCATTTTTTGTTGTTCCAATATAAGGCATTGTTACGTGATTTTTGCTGCACATAATATATGTTTTTAATCAGAAGTGTGCTTGCCACACCCCCCGGCTCTGCGGCCAGTGCCAGGGAGCCGTCGCTCATACCCCCGTTGCTGGGGCAACGCTACACAGCGGGGGGTTCGGCGTCTTCCGGGTTGAGGCACGTGTGATGCTGTGTGGAGCTGGGGTAAGTCCTTCTTTTTATTTAGTGTATATATACATGCTGTTGGGTGAGGGTCTGGTGTTTTGGTGTCTTCACATTCCCTGATGAAAGTTGCTAGATTGCAACTGAAACGTTGGATTTCGTG
The DNA here is from genome assembly GCA_011038615.1 of Limnodynastes dumerilii. Classification (NCBI taxonomy): domain Eukaryota; kingdom Metazoa; phylum Chordata; class Amphibia; order Anura; family Limnodynastidae; genus Limnodynastes; species Limnodynastes dumerilii. The sequence goes on along the minus strand of WWET01003243.1, from coordinate 157,795 downwards.
TGTATGAAGAAATAAACAAGTTGGTGATTTATTTTGCAATATGAAGTCTCCGTGAGTGCCTTGAATTTCGTAGGACTTATATATATATATATATATAGATATAGATATAGAACACAGTCCTCAAATGAGAGCCAGCACTCCTGGTAATCAAATATGCAAAATATATACGGTTTCTTTTTGTCTCTTATACAATTCATTCTTACCCGGAATTATTTTTTATTTTAGAATTACATTCAGAAACAGGGGACTGCGATGGGGGTCTAATATGGGAACTTGTCTAATATGGGAAGTCTAGTATGCGAACCTGTTTATGAATGCATACGAGCAAAAACATCTATTACAAGATCAGACGTTTTCCAGATACATTGTATTTTATACACGATTCATTGATGACGTCTTCCTACTGTGGAATGGTTCACAATCCCAGTTGGATGACTTCATTGGACATTTGGTCTAATTGGAAACTACCATCAAATTTACGATGACTAGTGACGTGAGAAGTATAAGTTTTGTTGATGTCAAAATCATTCAGACGTCTGATTGTTTTGTTACTTCCCTTTTCAGAAAGGCGACAGACAAAAATACGGTGCAGGATGCAGAAAGTTTCCACCCAAGACCGCTCAAAACGGGACTACCTTATTCCCAAATGGTTAGATTGGTGAGACTGGAATCGGAACGTGAGTCTTTGACTTTAGCATTGAGGGAGATGGGTGATTGTTTTTTGGCCCGTAATTATGCTAAATCCGATGTTAATTCTGCCATAGCCAGATGTCTTGCACTAGACAGAGATACCCTGTTACAAGAGAATAGGGTTAAACCCAAAGTGAATAGACTTGTGTTTTGTTCCACCTTTTCCACATCTACCACTTTTGTCCGTAATGCCTTAAATAAACATTTGCACATTTTGGCCATGGACAAAACACTAGATAAGGTGGCAGCAACACCGTCCCTACTATGTTTTAGGAGAAGTGCTAATTTTAGGGATTCTCTAGTTCAGACTGACCTTAAACCCAATACTGGTGCACACTGGATGACAAAAAAGACAGGATCATCGAAATGTCATAAGTGTGTTAACTGTAGTTACCTTCTACAAGGAACGACATTCACTGATCCTAATTCTGGTAGGGAGTTTGCCATCAGACATGCTCTGAATTGTGAAACGATATGTGTCATTTATGTATTCCTATGCCCTTGTCCCAAGATTTATATTGGGAAGACTACACGGATGCTCAAGTAGCATATCTCCATGCATTGCTCCTCACTTAAAAAAAAAGTCAGAGCATTGTTGATGGCAAAACCCCATTGGTAGCCAAACATTTCGCTGAGTGTCATCACTCTATGAGGGACTTTAGGTTTATGCTTCCCTTTGAGGTGGTTGAGGCCAATACAGTAGAACAATTTAAACATTCTTGGAATAAATATAAGGATATCCTAAATTGTAAACCAAATTGAGGGTAAATAGGGTCTAGGGTATAGTTATCAATAAACAAATGGACAGACTAGATGGGCCATGTGGCGCTTATCTGCCGTCACTTTCTATGTTTCTATGTTTCTGTGTTACTCACGTCATGTGCCACCACTCCCCCCAAGTACTCTCATCATATGCCAGCACTCCCAGTACTCCCATCATGTGCCACCAGTCTCCACCCCCAGTACTTCCATCATGTGCCACCAGTCTCCACCCACAGTACTCCCATTATGTGCCACCACCAGCCCCCCTCCCCCAAGTACTCCATCATGCACCACCAGCACCCCTTTTTAATTTTTTTTTTTTATTACCTTACCACTTCCTCCGGGGTGCTCGCTCTCCTCCTCCATGCCCCGGAGACCGGCCAGCAGACAGCTTATACAGGAAGTTCCTGTATGAGAGTCTGAAATCAGCTGCTCTATGTAACTTCCACGGCAGCTCATACAGGAATCTGAGTGACATATATGCATATGCTTAGTGACATATATGCACTATACACCTTACATAGTATACAAAAAAAGAGTATATAACACAGAAGAAAACTGATATATTCTAACATAACATTAAGTAATGTTAAGTATTTAAGGTACAGTATATAATTTCCATTACTGAATTTGGCTTTTCTGTGCGCATTTCTGTGTGGGGTTTTATTTGCTGATGTGCTTATTTGGAGCAAGGTTTGTGTTTTAGGGAACTTTAGGTTCAACTGACACAGAGCAGGGACTAGTCTCTCTCTCGTCGGGCATGTATGGGGGAGACGGATGCGGTCATTCCAGTTTTTTTTTTAACAAAAAAACCTAAAGAAAAACATTAAAAAAGGTTAAAAATGATAAAACTCACCTGTCCGGGAGACGCGTCCGACTCAGAAGATTCCAGCCCCGATATGAAGACCCTGTGCATGCGCAGTGGGTTTTCATATCTGTAGTGGAAATTTTCTAAGTCCAGCTTTGTAGTCTCTGTGCATGCGCAGGACTTCATTCTTATGAAATATGAATGAAGTGGCCTTCGATGCGGGCAGACAACATCGCGGGACTTCGAGGGTCCTCGGCGGAGGGGTGAGTTTTAGTATATTTTAAAGGAGAAGCTGTCAGGCTCGCTGCGAGCACAAGCAAGCCTGGAGCAGCATCGATCCCCGTGTGGGCGTGCCAATTTTACGTGAGTCCAAAATACGTCTGAAATACGTTAAGTAGGCGGGGGGTTGTATTTATGGTGTACAGTATGGGCGTGCTTAGCTGCGTAAATACGTGTTGGCCATACGAACGTGTGCGTATGACAGCGGTTACGTTGGAAATGCGGTTCACTGCGGTTACTTTGCCAAAAGTTAAGGTAGGGTTTGAAAAGCGTATCTTGACAAAATACGTACATTCAAGGGGCGTGCCAAGGGGAGTGTATAGAAGGTACGCACGCGGAATTGCACTACGCGAATAAATGTACGAGTTATTGAGATTTTTCCTACCTGAGTGGTACAAACAGTTTTAACGTCCATAAACACAGAATGTTTTTTTATAATGCCCTTTAATATTTGAACACTACATTTAACATTTTAAATTGCAGCGCATGCTATCTCTTATACCTTAACTGTAAAATGGATGCAGAGATTTAAAATATGATGAAAACTGCTGGAAATTTACACCTGAGCAAGACCATGTTGATTTCCAGGGGGAGTAAAATTATTAAAAATTTTGTATGCAGAGAGAATACCTTTTTTTTATTGCACATTTTTGTGTTGACTCCACTTACCAATGATTTGCCCACGCCCACATCAGGCCTCTTTAAAAAAAAATTCCAGGGCCACTTTAGGATACCAATCCGCCCTTTGTCTCAAGACATAATGGCAGTTTAGTAAGGGTGAATGAAAATAATGAAATACTCTGTGTACTGTGCTGTGTAATATGCTGCCATATATGTATTGTACTGTGATCATAGAAGTGTGTAGAATTATGTTATTGGATTAATTTGTATGACACATGTACTCTATAACCCCAATATGATGGAACGGAGCTGGTTGATTACTACTGGCTGCAGTACATTTTTAATCTATTACCTTTAATGCTGAGATCTTGAAATCCTCAAATGTCACAAGAAACCAGTTCACATTTGATTTGTCATTGCTCAAGGATATCAATAGGCCTATTCAGCACTTTTATGATATTTCATAGTGGAGGAGATCTACAGCTTTAATTATGTAATGGCAATGAAGTGTATGTGTAGGATCAATCATAGTAAAAGATATTAAAAAAGGAAAACTCAGTGAAGGTTTTTCAGGGCCCTACAGCAGAAAAAAGAGAAGGGGATCTATTAAACAATGGCAAGTCTGAATTGATTTTAAAAACGGTCTTAGGGCCTCATTTACAAAAAACGATTTGTTAAAAATCGCCATAAATCGCGTGATTTGACCCTCTAAACTCACATCGCGGTATTCACAAAGGGTCAAATCGCATGATTTATGTGTTTAAAAAAATCGCCATGGCAAACATCGCTGGACAGAAATCATCCAGATGTTTGCCATTCAAAACATAGAAAAAAAATCGTTGTATTCACTAAAGGCGATTTAGCATTGCTTAGCCTTGTAGTAATATCAGCGTCAGCATGGTAAGGCTTCTAACCATGCTGCGCTGCGTGTACTGTGTGTATAAAAAAAATACAGTGTACAATAAACATACTGAAATACATTACAATGTGTCCCTGTTAAATAAACATTTTCCCTGACTAATATTAACCCCTAATGTGTTCACTTACTCCACTAAGTCGTTTCTTTATTAATCCGATGTTTCAGAGGCAATCTGCCTCTTTCATCAGCTGTTTGAACCCTGATGAAAGAGGCAGATTGCGGAAACGTCTGACTAATAAAGAAACGACTTATTGGAGTTATCAGTCTGGGGGCCTCATTTGCAAAGGACGATTTGTCCTAAATCGCCATAAATCGCATGATTTGACCCTCTAAACTCACATTGCGGTATTCACAAAGGGTCAAATTGCGTGATTTATGTGTTTAAAAAAATCGCCAAGGCAAACATCGCTGGCCAGAAATCGTCCAGATGTTTGCCATTCAAAACATAAGAGATGACGTCAGAAACACTAGAGCACCACTGAAACTGACATCATCTATTTTATAAAACACTGCACCCTAGCAACCAAACGGTCGATAGGAGCAGCACTGCACAAGAATAGGAGGTGTCCTCGTCGTGGAAAGTGAAGAAGAGCACAGAGAACCGGACCTGTGACTTCAATCAGCGGAACCCAGACTCCAATCAAGTGCAAAAGATTCAGCACATCCAGCACCGTTTTCCCAGAGAGATGCCAGCAAACGGTGAGTGCCCAAAACTTTTATTCTTTTTAAACAACACACACTGCATCCATACACTTAGAATAGGAGGAGATGACCACCGGAGGTAAGTGCACACATTAGGGAACATAATTAGTTAGGGAATATTTTTTTTTTTTACATGCATACTTACTGTAATGTGTTAATGTATGTTTGTTGCACACTGTATTATTTTTTTTTTACACACACTACACACAGCGCCTTACCATGCTGACGCTGATATTACTACAAGGCTAAGCAATGCTTAGCCTTGTAGTTCTATCAGCCATGCAGCACTTAGTTTATTTTTTAACTCACGTGAATTACTGCAATTTTTTAAAGGGCTAATCGCTTTAAAAATTGCAGCAACTCGTGTGATTTGATTTAAATCGTGGTAAAATCGCATCTTTGTGAATACCGCAATTTAAACCAAAAAATCGCGGGTAAATCGCGGCAAGATGAAACGATTTCATCTCGCCTGCAAAAATAGTTTTTTGTAAATAGAGCCCTTAGACAATAATAACTTTCCTTGGTGTTTTTAAAATGCATAGTTTATAAACCTGGGACATATGGAGCGTTCCTGCACCATCAACTCAGTGTTTCTATTACAATATACATAATCAGCAGGGCCGCCATCAGAGGGGGCAGCCGGGACTATTTCCCTATTTCCCAGGCCCAGACCTGATGGGGGCCCGCCGATACTTACCTAACTCTGTAGCAGCAGGTATCGGCAATATCCTACCACCAATACTTGCTACTCAGCGCTATTCAATAGCCAGCCAATGCGCAGGGAACTTCTTCTCTGTGCACCGGCCCGCTGTTAAAGCATGTCTGTTGTGCCTCACCCCTATTTGACATCACCAATGATGTCACATAGGGGGCAGGGCCCAATGGCTGGGTCCTGGCCCCGCATTTGATGACAGTGCCCCTGATAATCTGATATTAAAAGAAAATACGTAGAAGGTTACTATTGCAAGATTTAGCCCTATCTATGTTTTCTAACATTTTTATTACATATAAAGTGTAAGGGGTTCTCAACCAGTGGTACTAGGTAATAGTTGCCAAAATAAAATATTTAATAAAATGTCTAGGGGGGCTAAATGGAATATGTAGAGAATGTACCCCAAAATCATTGCAAAACTATACAAAAATTTAATTAACTTTAATAAAAAAGAAAAATACATATGGGTATTGTCTACATCATATGCAAAGTGGTACTTGACCTGCAGTTGCAGTCCACATTTAGAACATGTCTTTTCCGAAAGTCCCTTTTCGGATGTCCCTATTTCAAATACTTACCAGTTTCAAAAAAATTTTTCAGAATTAGCGAGTATCCCGATTGGCATACTTCACCCATTCACATTCGCAAATTCCGCCGCCGACGTTATCCCTCCGCTGCCGCTCCCCCACTGCTATAGCTGGACCAAAAGGAAGGTGAGTAACCTCTCCATGCGGGGTAGGGAAGGTTAAGGTCAGGCTGCAGGGGAGGGAAGGTTAGGGTCAGGCTGCGGGAGATTGAGGGTAAGGGTCAGGCTGCAGGGAAGGGACAATTAGATCAGGCTGCGGGAGATGGTGGGTTAGGGTCAGGCTGCAGGGAAGGGACAATTAGGGTAAGGCTGCCAGGAAAGGGGGGTTAGGGTAGTGAGAGGGAAGGGTTAGGGTTAGAATTAGGGAAAAGAGCAGGGGACTTTTTTACTTACTTTTTGGAGAACCGAAAGCTCGGTGCTCTGTGGATCGATTGCTATGCCTCCTCAAGGCATATGCAATTGAAATCCCAGCCAGTTCAAAACTGGCTGGGAGGAAACGGCCCGAAATAGGGCCATTCTAAGCGGGGACCCACCCTCCTTGACCTGAATCCGTGGTGTGTAACTGGAAATCTACAAAAAAAGTTGTTACCGCTGGTGTAAAGAATCGTTTTTAGAATATACACACAACCAAGGACACAAGGACTTGCAGTAAGCATGAAATAACCCAAATTTATTAAATACAAGATCCATATGACCAACCACAGATATTAAGGCATAAATAGAAGCATGATCTGATAGCATTATTTGTCCAGGGCATGGAATCTAACTGGGACCTGGTCTTCACTAAAGCCATGATGGCTTGTGCAGTAGCTAGCAGATCAGGACCCCTGGAAGACAGTCCCAGTTATAGCTAAAACACTAATAACCAGACGCTAGTGAAGAGACCATAAGTGTTTATTGGTCCCACACAAGATAAATACAGGTATAGGAGAATAGTGAACTGGGAACAAACTATAGCAAAACAGGGAACAATTTCAAATAGACAACAGGCTATAAACACTGCAGAGTATAAATACAAACAAGAATAAGAGGGAACACAAAAACATAAACACATACAGAAACCACAGGGTAATCGACATATAGGACTAACAGCATCTGGTTTACAAAGGCACAAGAAGGTAACAAGCATGGCTGGAATTCATATATAAGGCAGGCAAGGCAGAAGACAAAATGACCAGCACCTTGATTAGTTAGTTTTACATGCTGCAAGAGTAAACTTAGCAGCATGTGAAGTTCCTTTCTGGGTTCTATGTGCCTGGTTTCTCCCAGCTGTGAGATAATCTCTGGAGGTGTGTCTGAATACTGCGGCTGTTTGGAGTAGTGGACTTTAAATAGCCTCTTGCCGGGAAGTTTGATTGTCGGTTATAGCGTCTGGTTTACCTGCGTTTGCCTGCTGTCTGATCATGCTCTGCTGTTTATCTGATTGTATTTTGATCCCTCTGTCTATCCTGGTATTACCTCCTTGCTCTCATCTTGCCCTCAGTTCCATTGTTTGTCTGCCCCCTGTACCTGTGTGTAGTGCACAGCGTCAGTAGCTTGCTGCTCATGATGGTGGCTTCAGCCTTGGTCAAGTTCCGGCCAGCCTCCCTTTATCAAGTAGCGTGTGTGCTTTAGATCTTA
>WWET01003243.1:112890-124036 GCA_011038615.1 Limnodynastes dumerilii | reverse complement strand
ATATATGTAGCTCATAACTAAACCACAAGTCTAAAAGATAATATATCTAAAATGTAGTAAATATCAAGATGGATTAATGCTGAAACACCTTCCACTCAAATGCATAGAATTCTAATAAATATGGCAAGTTGAATCAATATATCTTGCTATAAAAAAAACTTTTCACATGTCACCATACACAGATAGAATAATTCCTTATATTTATCCTAATAGTAATGGTCATAAATGATAAATCATTTTCAATATAGGGGGACCGCTATGGGGACCAGATTCGCCCCAAGTTATGCCAACCTATACATGGGCTGCCTAGAGAAAGACCTGATTTGGCAGGGCCCTTTTGGGGAAAACCTGGTCTCCTATGGTCGTTATATTGATGATTTATTTCTATATGGGATGGGGACCTCTCTTCTTGTTAGTTCCTTTGCTGAGCATTTAAATTATAATTCCTTTGGTTTGATTCACACATTCTGTTAGTTCAATAGAGATTAATTTTTAGATATTACGGTGTATATTAAAACATTTTTTTATTTATTAAGAACTATAAGAAAGAGGTTGATCTCTATAATCTTTAAGCGCTTCCATTTGTGTTATATTTTTACATTGTTATTGAAAGTATTCAACGAAAAAAAGAGTAAATTATATTCGTATCTAAAGACAATAGTTTTAACAATTGATACAGGGGAAATAAGATACAAGCTTTTTTTATAGGATAATTATTTATCTCATAAGCGGAATGTTCCACTTGATCATCACAGAGATTACAGTCCTGTCTCAGCTATATGGAACAAATGTCCTATTCATGTTCTATATAGGTTTTATTAAATATTCTCATTTACACATACACAGTTTGATTTGTTTCTATCAAGATTTTTACATATAATAGAATATGGTTGTACAGACATTAGTATTCAATCAACACTGATTTACAGAGTAATAACATTCATTCTCTTTAATAAAAAATAGTGGTCTCAAGTTAATATATTAATATATTAAAAATTATTTATTTCAATAAACTCGTTCAGTCCATGAAGTGAGAGGGTATCAAGGCGATGTATCCAAAATGTCTCACTCTTAGCCAATAAAGAAAACCAGTTTTAACACACTGTCACGTTCAATGGAATAGTGGGATCGGTACCGGGTTTCAGGGAGTGAGACAGCGGAGCAGGTGTAAAATGGAAGCTGGCTGGTTTAATATACGATTGGTTCATACAGTAAATACGACAAGGTGAGGTGTAGGCAGTCTCTGGTGACAAAGATAGAAAGTCTAGCAGTGACGTGCACAGGAGTATGAAAGTCTGTGAACCAGGAGACACAAGGCAGGACTGGAGTCAGCGGAGCAGGATTGGAGTCACAATGCAGGTCTGGAGTAAGCAGAGCAAGACTGGAGTCAGTGGTGCAAAAACTGGAGTCACAATGCAGGACTGGAGTCAACGGTGCAGGACTGGAGTCAGTGGTGCAAGAACTGGAGTCACAATGCAGGACTGGAGTCAACGGTGCAGGACTGGAGTCAGTGGTGCAAGAACTGGAGTCACAATGCAGGACTGGAGTCAACGGTGCAGGACTGGAGTCAGTGGTGCAAGAACTGGAGTCACAATGCAGGACTGGAGTCAACGGTGCAGGACTGGAGTCAGTGGTGCAAGAACTGGAGTCACAATGCAGGACTGGAGTCAACAATGCAAGACTGGAGTCAGTGGTGCAAGAACTGGAGTCACAATGCAGGACTGGAGTCAACGGTGCAGGACTGGAGTTAGCAGTGCAGGACTGGAGTCAGCGGTGCAGGACTGGAGTCAGCGGTGCAGGACTGGAGTCAGCAAGGCAGAGCAGGAGTCAGCAAGACCAGGACTGAAGTCAAGAAGGTAAAGCTGGAATCAGCTAGGCCAGGAGTCAGCAGAGCAGGAGGACCATGCATCCAAAAGACGAGTTGTTCTGGCAATGAATGTCAGAACTGACAGCATTTAAATAGGGTGCCCTAAGCGCCTATTGGCTGGAGGATTGCGGCAAGCAGGAGTCATTGGTGGAGCGGCAGCACATGATCCAGGTAAGATGGCAGCGCCCATGGACCGATGCGCTGCGGTGTTTGGCGCCAGAGTCCACATGGAGGACGCCGCAGCAGAATTGGTAAGTAGGAATGAGGCTGTCACTGTTTCAGTGACAGCGGTCGACGGCCGCGAGGACCCGTGCGCCGGGAGAGAGGCACCGACAAGGAACCAGGACACAGGTAAGTGCCGCAATTTGTGATACCCCTTGTTGTCTTATCTTTATGTTTATTCCTTGCTGCGGCAGGACTGGTGATTCATGACAGTACCCCCTCTTAAATGAGGGGTCAAAGAACCCTTTTTCCCAGTTTTGTTGGGGAACTTCTTATAAAATTCTTCTTTGAGTCTATCAGCATGTAGATCCCTCACAGAAATCCAAGAGCATTCTTCAGAAACAAATCCTTTCCAGTGTACTAAAAAGTGGACTTGACTCCAGACCCACTTGACATCTAGGCTGCTCTCCACCTCATACTCCGTCTGGCTATTCACTAACACTGGTGAACATTTGGGAGGATTTCTGGAACTGAATTTTCTAGAATAGAAAGGAGAGAACAATGAAATATTCTGGGAATACGCATCTTCCTGGGTAAATCCAGATGATAAGCTACCGGGTTTATTATTTTAAAGATTGAGAATGGGCGAATATACTGAGGACCACATTTTTTTAGATTGTTGATGGATCTTAATGTGATACCTGGTGAGCCAGATTTTGTCCCCCACCTTAAATGAGTAGTTGTGGTGATGATGATCAACAAACATCTTGGACTGAATGGAGGTTTGACGTAGTGAGCTTTCCTCCAAATGCTTTTTATCCTACGCACTTTCCTCCAAATGCTTTTTAGCCTATGCACAGAACCACAGGTGTCAGGAAGTCTAAAAGCCAGTAGAAGATCTAAGGAATTAGCTTGAGGGTGTAATCCAGAGACACAGAAGAAACAAGACGTACCAGAATGAGGGAAATTGTTATAAGCCAATTTGTCCAATGAGATTAATTCTGCCCAAGTATCCTGGAGCTTTGATGTGTAATACCTCAGATAGTTCAAGAGTCTGATTCACACCTTCTGTCTGTTCATCAGATTGCAGGTGGTAAGCAGGTGACAAGCTGACATGAATGCCCAACAGAGAACAGAGAGTGCATCCGCCTTGAAATTCTTAAACCCTGGTCAAAAGGAGATTACAAAATTAAATTGGGTACAGAATAAGGCCCAGCAAACCTGTCTGGGATTCAGTCTCTTTGCAGACTCGATGTATGTCAAGTTTTTGACATACATTTGATCAGTGAGGATGGAAATGGTGAGGATAGTCCATTTCATTGTCCATTTAGCCAAGCAATATAACAAAGCAATGAGAAAGGCAAGTCAGATGGTTGGTTGCATAGTTAGAGAAATTAGTAGAAGAAAGAGAAAAGTAGTGATACCCCTTTATAGATCATTGGTACAACCTCACCTAGAATACTGTGTTCAATTCTGGAGGCCATATCTCCAGAAAGACATAAATACATTAGAGACTGTGCAAAGAAGAGCAACTAAAATGGTCCATGGCCTGTGTCACAAATCATACAAAGAAAGGCTAGAACTAAACATGTATAGCTTGGAACAGAGAAGGGAGAGGGGGGACATGATAGCAGATTTCAAATATATCAAGGGTTGTGACTGGCTAGAGGAGGGTGGCATTTTTCAAAGAAAGAGGTGTAATAGAACATGGGGTCATGCATTTAAACTGGAGTGTGGTAGATTCAGAGGCAATGTGTGGAAAAATTACTTCACTGAAAGGGTGATAGATAAGTGGAATATTCTCCCATCTGAGGTGGTTGAGGCTAACACAGTAGAACAGTTTAAACATGCTTGGGATAAATATAAAGATATCTTAAATCTCAAACTAAGTTGAGGGTAAATACTGTAGGGTCTAGGGTCAGTTTAGTTTTAAATCATGAGCTGGGCAGACTGGATGGGCCATGTGGCTCTTATTTGCCATCACTTTCTATGTTTCTATGTTAATGGCTAGCATCTCGCAGTTGCCCACATCATAATTTCTTTCAGCTGCCAAAAACTTTCTAAAGAAATTGGCACATGGATAAAGTCTGTTATCATGAAGATCTAATTGAGAGAGAATAGCCCCATCACCAATGTCTGAGGTATCAAATTCAACAATGAATGGCAGTTCTGGGTTAGGATGTTTAAATATTGGAGCAGAAATGAATGATTTCTTAAGTGACTTGAATGCTTCCACTGCTTGCGGGGACCAGTTGACAATGTTTGCACCAGTCTTGGTCAAATCTGAGATTGAAGCTCCCATGAAGGAATACCTCAGATAAACCTGCGATAATAATTAGAGAACCCCAAAAACTGCTGAACAGCCTTCAGATTGAATGGTTTGGCCCAGTCCAGAATGGCCTGTACCTTCTTGAGGTCCAAGGCAAAACCCTCTGGGGGTCAATCTTGGAATAAATGGTTGCCCCTTTGAGTTGATCAAAGAGATCAGATATTAGGGGAATGGGATAAGCATTTCGGACCGTGATTTTATTGAGTTCCCGGTAGTCTATACAGGGGTGGAAACTGCCATCCTTCTTCGCAACAAAAAATAACTGCTCCAACTTGGGACTTTGAGTGGCTAATTAATCCCTTGGCCAAGTTTTCTTTGATGTACTCATTCATGGCTGCAGTTTCTGGATGAGATAGAGAGAATAGTCGACCCTTGGGTAACTTGGCCCCTGGTATCAATTTGATGGAGCAATCATATGGTTGGTGAGGAGGAAGAATATCTGCTTCTTTTTTGGAAAAAACATCAAGGAAGTCACTGTATTGTGGGGAAATAAACGTAGTTGTCGGAGTAGTCTGTCTGTCAGCTGGTGGGCTGGAGACTGTATCAACCTGCGATTGCATAAGCCAATCTTACCCAAGTATACGATCGATCGGATACTTAGACTGGACAATATCCTTATGCATGCATGACTTTGAACACTGCCTAATAAGCGGACTAAAGTCCTTAACACCGGAGCTTCTCTACATTGTTGCACATCATAAAGAACGCATCATCTGAAGAGTCAGACCTATTACTGTGTCAAGATTACCACACACAATAACAGGATTGTCTAATTCCAAATAAAACCTGCTTTTCATTATTAGAGCAGACCATTCTAAATATACAGCACCCTATGTTAAGTAGGTCTGCAAGAGACTCTGTTCTTGTTCCCACAGACTTTACTTCTCAACAGAAGTCTAACTAATCTGCTCCAAAACCATATTCAAACGCAGTAACCCACATTAAGTAGGACTGCCAAAGACTTTGCACATACTCCTCATCACAGAACTGTTCGTAATAGAATAATAAAAAATCACAAAGTAAATTTTTTTTTGATTTTTACTCCACGTCTTTTTCTTCATTTGTAGCGCTGTTAGGATCACAGTCACATTTATTCTTTGAATTCTACCATGCTTTTGGAGGAGCCAGTTACCTGTGTACCATACAGCTGCTTTCAGTGCTGAGTACAGAAGAATCTTTCATTTATTATGCAGTCAGTAGTTGCCTCCCGTATTAAAGTGGAGTGATTTTTATCATCTCACGTTGAGGTCCCGGGTTTCGGCACCAAAAAATGTTGGAGTAGTCTGTCTGTCAGCTGGTGGGCTGAAGACTGCATCAACCTGCAATTGCATAAGCCAATCTTACCCAGTATACGATTGATCGGGGTGCAGATATTGTAGACCACACAGTGAGTGTCTGGTGTCCAAACTGATCCGAGTTTTATTGAAACAGCTTCTTATATTTATACACAAAACAGCTAATTAGACTGAAAAAAACTTTGCAGATCAGGATATTTCTTAAGGTCAGAACATCTCCTTCTCCTTATCACACTATGGTATATGAGATGTTGATATGTGCTTTGCTAATTCTCAGATTCTAACGTCCTTGCAGCAAGTCCGGAGTTGTCAGATAAGACATTCCTGGGTGTTTGGCTTCTTGTTCATGTCAGAAAAACAAAATATGTAAGAATCAATTCTCTGCAGAACTATTGCACAAGCATTATAAGCAGTATAATATATGTTTAAAGCAAGATATTTCTATATAATCATTCAAGGGTCCTACTAGACCCCCACATAGTTAAACTTAGTTGTCTGGACAGGATATACAGGGAGAGAAATACTCTAAGTGGAACATGATTAATTCCAATGTAAAATTTCTCCAGCTGCCCAGTCAATAACAGTACTGTGATTGACCAGCCATGGAAGACATAGTATAACTGGAGTTCAGGGACAATGGATGAGGTAGAAGAAGATATTCCTGTGTGAAGGATTCTGATCTGAAGTCAAAGTGATGGGGTGCAAAACTCAACTCTACCTCCTTTTCAAAGGAAAGTCATCCAGACTGCAGGTAGTGATGGGGTTGGCCATAGGGATAACAGGAATGGATAAATCTTTGACTCAATCAATATCTATAAAGTTCCCAGCCACACCACTGTCAATGAAGGCACGGACATCCCTGGCGCATTCCACAAAGGATACGCTGGCCAACACTAAAAGTGAATTGCTGGTGTGGCCGTTGTTACCGGACCATGGATCATGAACTGTGAAACTGGTCTGTGATGGCTCTGCAGTGACTCAAGACCTTGCTCGCCACCTCTCTGTTGAGCCTCTTTTAGCTTGCCTTCCTCCCACTCCCTGCTAGGAGGACCACTAAGCCCCACAGTCTCTCGCCCTTGACCCCTGGCGTGGTGTGTGGATTGCCGTGTTGGGACTGCTGCGGGTGCTACAGACACTCTGGGACAGCAGAACTCCCCTGATTGAGGGGCTTCTATACCGTTTGCCTCTGAGCTTTGCCTGCCGTTTAATCTACATTTAATACAGGGCATTGCCTGCCGTTTAATCTACAGGAGTGGTCTTTCAGTAGTTTTGCAGTGCAGTTTTATCTGTGACGAGCTCTGATTTGAGGGAACGCATGTTCTGATCCATCTAGGAGTTTCTAAAAACCACTTGATAGCCAGCCAAGCCGCAGTTGAAACTGGGTGGAGAGTTTGTGACTGAGGCTGTGACCAAGATTGAAGGTGAGGAAGTTTATCTTGCTGCTGAATTTCTGGGATGATATTTGTATTATTTAAGTGAAGGCAGCATCAAAATCATCTCAAATTAGAACATTATGGACCATATTCACAAATACATTTTTGCGCAGAGTTCCGTGCGTATTTTTAGGATCAGATTAACTGCGCATGCATAGAAATTTTATTTAAGCTAATTACGTTGAATTTACACACGTAAGTCCATTAGGCAGGTACATGTGAATTGCACTTGGGGACATACGTGCGGAGGGGCGTGGTTGAAAACCGTACGGCCAAGGTTACGTGAAAGTGGGTGGTGGAGGCATTTAAATGACCAATTGATGGTGCGGTTAGTTACAAACGCACGTATGTAAGTATTATATGCACGTAAATTCACACATAGAGATAAAGGTTCCCTATGGAGGCGTAAGTCACCGAAAACCAGTCCGTGTGAGTGGATTGTCATAGGTGTAGCATTGCAACGTACGTACGTATAACTGCGTATCCTTAACTAATGGATCTGTGAATACAGCCCTATATCTTTTGTCCCCTCTAGTAATAGAGTTAAATGTAAGCCTGGATCTTTCATAGAGCTCCACAGAACCTAATTAAATCTTATATTGGCTTTCAAACCTTGTCTTAATATATACATTGTGCTTAAGGTGCATACTTGTGCACCTTTTACTACCAAATCTGCATCTGCACCTTGTAAGGAAAAGGCTAAGATAAAGATACAATGACATCTGGGCACAAAGAAACAGTGCGATCTTTATCCCCTCCTAACTCATCACGGAGTGAGTCATCTACCACCCATACACAGGATTTAGACTTGGAGTCTGAAGTCCCATTAACTATAAGATGTGTACATCACTTATTTGTAGCTTACATGAGAATATCACATCGGAATTTCTATCAACATCTGCAAAACTTCAGACTGAAATTGTCACGGCTGGAATGAGTACAGATAACTTGGAAAATAAAATGGAAGCGCTTGCTACATTGCATAATAAATTGCTCGCAGCGCATGAATCACTAAATGCTGAAGTTACAGTTCTCTGTAGCAGACTTGGAAGACAGATCCTGGAGAAACAATATTTAAATCATCACTATTGTATCTTCTATTAGGTTTTTTTGATTTGTTCTACTATGGAATAAGTTTTAGAATTAGAGCGTCCTAAGGATAAATAAGCTGCTTCTTTTTTTTTTCATGCCAGTTGTGGATTCACCCAGTAAGGAGTATATTTGTGAAATTATATAAGAAATGGAGGGATTCCAATTTCTTAAGAATACTTTTGCTTAATTGTTCTCTAAAATATCGATCTTTAAAGTATATTTCACTTTTATCATTGTAATTATTTGTTAAATTGATCCTTCGGAGGTGTGTTCTTATTTATACTTAATGAGATTATGTTGAATGGCAACTATTCATGTTTAAGATGCTTCGTCGATTATTCTTGCATTGAAAATGAATTATCTAAGGTTGCCTATTTGGGGTTGGGTCCCTCTACATGCTCCCCCACACCTCTATGTCCTTAGTTTTTCTGTATTCTCTCTTTGCAGCAACCATTCCTGCCTGATGCTAGGCAGTCTCAGTTTTTATTAAGTTATTGTTTATCCTACCCTTTATCCCCGGGAACTGTGTGTCTATTTAGTTTACTCCTGTCCGATTGATATATATCTTACCTGTTTTCTTATTCCCCCATAATGGCTAAATTTTATTCATTAAATATTTGAGAACTTAACCCACCAAAGACGTTTAGCGCTCTCCACCTTTTACACGGGTGTGGGTCTCCGGTTAGAAAATCAAGAGACGTATTTTTGAGCACGCACTCCTTTACTCTTTCCTGATAACAGATACTCACTATGTTATGTGGCTAATGGACCACTAAAATGTAATGGAGTGGTTATTATTTAAGGTCTCTATTTCATTTGTCTTACATAAACAAATTGTAGATAAGGATGGGCATTTTTTTGGTTTTAGTTGGCACTCTGGAGGATCATTGGGTTAAATTGGTTTCGATTTACGAGGTTCAGGAAAGACGATCTCTTGCTTTTCAGAAATTACTTGGAATTTGACCTTTATGATGTGTGGTGAGTTAGTAACTATTAGGAAAGCGATTATACTTTTTTCATCGGTTTACAATTCTTACTCTCGGATTGACTTAATTTTATTAGATAAATGGACCCTGCAACAAACTAAATAAATTGTTATTCTTCCTATGATTTGGTCAGACTATGCCCCTTGACTTTTGGACTGGAATCTGCACCAATTTCTTACCCCTCCCCGACCCTGGCGTCTTCCAGAGCATCTACTTAGGGATCCCATAACTAAGGTTTTAACATATTACTCAACAGTGTACTATAAAAGCAGTGTTGAAAGGCATAGCAATTTAACTCTGGGCTATAAGTAAAAGGCAGCAGCACAAATGAAATTAGAATCTACCCTATTAACCTTGGATAGGCAGAATAAAAGTAACCGCTCTCTACTGTTGCAATCAGAAATAAATAAGATATATAAAGAATCACAGAAACTGCTTTTGATAAAAACTCGGGTTTCTCTCTTACGATTGTGACATAAATATTATACTTTGACAAAATAGGGCAGGTAAATTCCTGGCTAGGAAACTCCAGGCACAGCAAGGTTTTAACAGAGTTAAGTGTCTCTGGTCTCCATTAGGTAAAAAAATATTAAATCCTGCAGACATTTCTAAACTGAATGCAACATATTATTAAAATCTTTAAAACGTACATTTTGATGACTCTACACCTCAACCCTCTTCCTCAACTAATGCGGACTTTCCGGACGGCATTTACCTCCCTTGATTGCAACCAGAAATTATTGAAGACTTAAATACACCGTGGACTTCTTTGGAAATTGAGACAGCCATCAAAGCTCTTTTTAAGCATTAGTCTCCAGGCCCAGATGCATAAGTCTCCAGGTACAGATGCATAAGTCTCCAGGTCCAGATGGCTTTATTAATGAATTCTATATAACACTACAAGAGGAACTTACTCCTCATCTTACAAATTTATTTAATACCATCTCTAATATAGGAGCAGCACCTGCTGAATTGTTAGAAGCTAAGATTGTGACCATTCCTAAACTGGGGAAAGACCCTTCTGATTATATAAATTATCGTCCAATAGCCCTTTTAAACTCTTATCTTAAGATCTTTGCAAAACTAATTGCTAATCGAATTAGTCCACTCTTGCCATTAGTAATTCATCTCGATCAGGTTGGTTTTGCACATGAGAGACAGGTATTAGATGCTACTAGAAGAGTGTTTAATGTCTTGAATATTGTGTTCTCCTCAGCATCCGAGGGGATTTTGCTCTCCGTAGATGCTGAGAAGGCTTTTGACCGCCTTCATAGGCTGTATATGAAAAAGTCCTTTCCAGATTTGGTTTTCATGGACGGATACTTTCGTCGACTATGGCATTATAAGGGAACCCAAATGCTAGAATACTCTGCTATGGTTTTTTATCTAATTCAATTCCTATAAAACCTCTTGTTCAAAAAATTCAATATATCTAGTATTTCTTATAGTGGTACATCTAATAAAGTGTATTTTTTTGCAGATGACGTGCTTTTGTTTGTGACTAATCCAGAGACTTCGGGCCGGATTCACAACACCATAATTTTTAACATACTTGCCTAATTTTACCATTCTAGCTACGACGCATGCATAGTAACTATTTTCTACACTATCTGTGTAGCGTTTTGTTAAGTAGATTGCATAAATGCAGTCTTTAAAGACTTATGCGGTCAAAGGTATTTCAATTGGTAAGCACCCTGTTTAAGGTGGATCTTCCACTTTATCCTCATAGCTATGTTGCATCTTTATCCTCCTTAAGTTTTACCTTTTGACAAGTACTCATTAGATCATATCATGATTTCTACTAAAACTATGTTGGCCCAATACTGGAAGTCTCCTCTTCCTCCGGGTTGTAGTCATATTCCCAGCGGCAAAAATACCGACGATAAAAATACCTCCACGAGTGTACCGGCGGTGAAAATCCCGACACCACAAAAATACCGGCGGTGAAAATCCCGACACCACAAAAATACCGGCGGTGAAAA
>WWET01003243.1:90071-100427 GCA_011038615.1 Limnodynastes dumerilii | reverse complement strand
CACACGCACATATAGTTGTTAAAAGCAAATATATTAGCTTTATAAAAAGCTATGAAATTCCTTTAAAACCTTTAAAACTTTACCGTTCAAACACCAAAAAGCAATGAAATTACGACATTAAGGCTGTAGTCTTAATGGATGTGTTCCTTAAGTAATACAGACATGGTATACCATTACATCCTATGGTAAGCTGCAGATTCAGCACTATCATGGAGTGAGATTGCTAAAAATGTTAGAGCTGCTAATTCACAGCATGTGATGGTATATACATATACACACATATATACACACACATATATACACACACACACACGACTGACACACAGAGACGAAGTAAACAAGGAAGCAAAAACTCCAGCTAGCTTATGTTTCCATATTTATTTCAACTCTGTGAGCTGGTCCACTGTGTATACGTATGGAGATAGAACCTATCCCTGTCCACACACGGAATCACTTTCAGTATTAATATATAGTATGAAGTATGAAAACTACTCATTTGAAGTTAGAACATTCCTATCTTCTATGATTCTGAACAATAAAATACTTTGACAGGATTTCAGGAGTAAAACCTCTTCTGTCTTTTGTTAAAATTCGACTGAATGTTCCAAAACTATGCTCACGAGGTAAAGACAGAGTTGCCGACTTTCTTTATCTTCCCCCCAGAAGATCTCAGATAGATGCAGGTATGGGACAGGGCTTGATGACAATTTATACAAATCACATCCTAAAGCCCTGCCCGCTGTTCATCAGTGTTCATCAGTGTTACTATTCCTAGTTTTACTAGGGATGGAGCAGGTGTTGATGCAGACCCTCCAACATGACCAATTCCATTAGGTACAATGTACTCTGCACCTGAGCTTCTAACTGTCACTCACCTGGTAAAAAAAACTTAACTGGTATTTAAAAAACTATTTGTCTCTTCAGCAAAGGTGGTTACCATAGTAACTAACAGTTGGAAACTGAGTAGTATGATGCAAATTACGCCATCAAGTCCTGCTCAATCCCTAGTAACACTAGGATTTACAGTATTGCTAAGCATGGTGCTGTGGCTTGAGGCCATGATTTGCAATAAAACACTGCCTCAAGCTCATTGTGGGAGATTTTCTGGCTCTCCTGAGATTCCTAAGAGAAATGTAAGGTTGCAGCCTCCGGGAGAGTTTCATTAGTTCACAGGTGTGGTCCATTACCTTACTGGAACTCACTGATTAGCAGCTCTATTTAAACCCTCCTCTGACATTTTTTCACCATCAGAGCAACCAGTATTCTTGCCTGCTGATATTACATCATCAAGTCCTCTTCCTGCTAGCAGGTCCTCGCTCCCAGTTATCCGGTCCGCAGTTTCTGTATTTCATTCTGTCTAAATCCTATCTGTGTCTTTAGTGTCTACACTTTCAGTGTCCTCGGCCCACTGCAGTATCCAGTCTTTTTAGCCCTTCCTGCGCTACCTCCTGCAACCCTCAGATTCTCTCCACCATCTTGGCATCTGTGCGCTTTCCATAGGGCCACGATCTTCCACTTACCTACAGCCCAGACCATTCCCACCATCAGGGGCTCTGGTGAACACCAGGCTTGCAGTTACACTCCATGCCACTGGCCTGGTGTGGTCCGGTGCGTGACAAAGAGTCTGAAACCCTGGATAATGGCTGTTATTTCCATTTGATTCCAAGACAATGTTTCTTGCATTATCTCTCAACAGAGAATAAGTTTACTTGATTCTGACATAATTGACAATATTTAACTTTTCCATCAGATGAAACATTTTTGGCAGCTCCAATCCCCTGTTGCAGTAGAGATCTCTTTTAGGATTTACATTTAGGCATGATCCCTTCTCCACACAATTACTGCAACCTTCCTAAACACACAGAAAGTAAGCAACAAGCAAGCATGCAGGCACTGTACAGTAAGACCACACAAATATAGATATGTGACAGCACCACCTTGGTAAACAATAGGTTTAATATTCCCAAATCAGAAATGAAATCACATAGGGGGAAATGCTGGAACTGTCTGCCTTCATTTTTCATCATTTTCACTTACTTAACTTTAACTTACATAACTGAATTAGGTCCTTTTAGGTCCTAACAGTCAAAATAGGTCATTTTAGGTGCTAACACCAATATTAGGTAATTTTACTTCCTGTAGAGATTAAGTTTGTTATTCCCTGCTACATAAAACACAAAAGGCTGCTACATAAAACACAAATGGCAACTGAAATTTTTAGTCTACTTGGAAAAGATAAGAATAGGTTAGAACCTAAGATTGTTGGGTTTCAGGTTGTCTAGTGGGAATCTTGCCAACAGAATTGTAGCTAGCCACCTGTGGTGTACAGAAGACTAAGGCTCAGAAAACTCCACAGGGCTGCCATTGTCTACTGTTCCCTGCTAATGAACACATTGGGGCAAATCCTCACCTACGGTCGACAGGGGAATTTCTCAAGCTGCTTGCGTAATTCCCCTGTCTAGCAACATGTGCGCATGCACACAAACATGTTACGTTAGCGTGCCGGCGATCATACGTAACTGTGTTACGTACGATCGCCGGTACAAAAAAGGGGCTGAACCCCTAATTTACCAATGTCATATCTCTGCCGTAGAGGCAGAGATAGACATTTAAATTAGGGATCGGGCGGTTGAAGGCCCATTGTGACTACGTTTGCAGGCTAGTCGGAATTTTTAAGCTAGGAGTCTGGACACGTAAGTGCAGGGGCTGGGCACTCACCACTATGCTAACGTACATAATGACCACGCACATCCGTAAAACATGCGTAGGTCAGGATCTGTGCCATTATACTAACATTTCTCTGCAGAGATCACCACTGATCTTTATTTAATATACAAACACAATCTTATAAATAATCTATCATCATCTCCCAAGCATTCAACCCCCATTGCCACTGTCCTCTCCCCACCCCCGCCTTCCATACCCCCCTCTATCTCCGCTTCCAACTTTGCCTCCTACTTTTCATCCAAAATTATCACTATCAGAAATCACATCTCCTCCACACTGCTTACCCCATCCCTCCCCAACTCTTCTACCCCCCTGCCAACCAACCATCATGAGTTTTCTTATTTCCATCCTCACCACCCTCAACCTATCCTGTAGACTCCCTCACACCTTCTCAAACACCTCTCTGTCCTGCCCCTCAATTCTCAAAAAACCTAATCTGGACCCTACATCCCCCCTCCACCTACCAACCTATATCCCTTCTCCCCTTCGCATAAAAAATCCTTGAGTGCTTTGTCTACCAACGTCTCATCAGCTACCTCACTGACCACTCTCCTGGACTCCCTCCTATCTGGTTTTCAGCCCCTCCATTTCACTGAGACTGCCTTTACCAAAGTGACCAATGATCTGTTTTCTGCTAAATCCAAGTAACTACTTCATCCTCATCCTTCTTGATCTTTCGGCTGCTTTTGACACCATTGACCATCCTCTTCTGCTTCAATACTCTGCTCTTTTGATCTCACTGATGCTCCTCTCTCTTGGTTTTCCTTCTACCTCTCTAACCGCACCTCCTCTGTTTCCACCCCTAGCACATCCTTCTACCCTCTATGCTCCTGTTGATCTCCCCCAGGGCTCTGTCCTTGACCTGCCCTCTTCTACCTCTACACCTCTTCACTGGGTAACCTCATTAGCACCTTTGGTTTCAACTATCACCTCTATGCTGATGACACCCAAATATACGTCTCCTCCACTGACCTCAACCCCTCTCTTTTAAGATTTACGAGTGCCTTGTGTCCCTACCCACATGCTTCCTCAAGCTGATTATGGACAAAATGGAAATCATTTTAGGAACCCCTAGGATTTCCTCCCCCTCAATCACCATAAACATTGGTGATACTTCTGTTTCCTCCTCCCAAGTTCGCTGCCTAGGTGTCATTACTGACTCCTCACTTTCCTTTATACCTCACATCCATGTCCTCTCTCATTCTTGTCGTTTCCACCTAAGCAACATTACACGCATCTGTCCCTTCCTCACCAATAAAGCTACCAAAACCCTCATCCACTCTATAGTCATATTACGTCTCGACTACTGCAACTTCCTCCTCGTTGTTCTCGTGCTTACCCATCTTGCCCCCCTTCAATCTATACTCAATGCTGCTTCCAGGCTCCTTTTCCTCCCATGCTGCTCTACCTTGGCCTCTACTTTACATTAAACCCTCCACTGACTTCCTGTCCACTTCAGACTTCTCTTTAAACTACTTACCCTCGCCTTTAAGTCCATCTCCTCATCCACTGCTCCTTAACTCTCTTCCCTTATATCCATGCTCACCCCTTCCCACTCTCTCTGTTCTGCTAACCACCGTTGTCTAACCTCTCTACTGATCATCACCTCTCACGCCCATGTCAAGGACTTCTCTCGTGCTGCACCTCTGCAATGGAATGACCTCCCTTCTTCAGTCAGACTCTTTCTCAAGTTGCAGGTCTTCAAGCACTCACTCAAAATGCACCTGATCAGGTTAGCCTACGCCTCCTCCACTTAACATCCTCACTGCATCCTACATCTATTCCTTCTTCTCCTTCCTTTCCCCTCTTCTCCACTCACACCAGCAGTCCACTTCCTTCCCCCTCCTTATGTCTTCCCTCTTATTCCCCTCTGCTACCCTTTTACCCCATCCCCACCTGGTGGCTCCCTCTCAATGCCCTCCTCCCTAATCTGCCAAGCTTGACACCTCACATTTCGTCTTGCTGTGCGTGCTTTTTTCACTTTATTGTATTTTTGTGAAATTTTTATATTTATATTGTATTTTATTATGTAGCATGCTGTCCAACCCTACCCTGTATGTTTGTACAACCTCTGGCGCATTAGAGTCTTATTCCCTAACACACACTCACAGGCTAGGGGCTTAGTTTTATGCGGGGTATATTGTGGGTCTGGGAATGGCGTATGTGTAAAATGTGCAGACCCCTAATACATACCTCACAACTGTCTTGATTTCGTTTGACTGTTCCGCTGTATTTGATTGCCTTCCAGTTTTCCCTAATAATTGGGCTACACTGGAGGCAGAGTTTTTTTTGTTTTTTTAAATTACTATTTAAATTTTTGCCCTGTGCGGTATGACAATAGGGGCAGGATGGGAGCAGAGCCTAAGACTGGCTGGAAGCAATGTCTGCACTGATTTTTGCAGGTATGACCATCCCTGGAGGCACCAGCCCTGGTTCCAACAGACCAGTGCCTAGAGCTGGTGGCATAAAAATAGGATAAGGGGCACACTGCTTGTCCCCCTGATCTTATGCTACCTTTGTTAGGCTTGAAAAGCACTAACACTGGTTACAAGGTGTAGGGGAACTACATACAGTTTTGTTATTCTTAATTATTTCTGTCTTTTGAGTGTGGAAGCTACTAATGTTTACAGTGCAGTAGCATAAAATGTCATACAATTTTGTTTATAGCCTCCTAATGTTTCTGAAAGTGCATTCCATTATTAAAAATGTATTTTGTTCTTGCAATTATAATGGAGCTCCAAACACAGTGCCAATGGGGATCCAATATTGGTTACCCTGCTGGATCCTTCTTACTGTGTAAGAGCATTGTAGACCACTCTCTTTGGTCACATGGTGATTGGGGCCCTACCTTAAGACTTTTGAAGCCCAAAAACACCAACTTTTTCCAATCCTAGTGTCCAGAAAATGCATACTTTTTGGAAGTCTGGATCCAGTCCTGTGTAAGCATATAATATTAGCAGAGTGTACAAGGACACAACATTTTGTTACGATCATTAAAACATATAATTGTAAAAATAAAAAGGCATGATTTTATAGTGCGCACAAATGATATTAAACATTTTTTTAAAATATCTTGGCAAAAAAATATTGTTAGATTAAATGCATCGTTTATAAAATCAGAAATATATTTAACCAGCATTACGGTACTGTGACTTCTGTCCCATGGAATACAAATCTTGATGGATATTGTTTCCTTCCAAACTATATCATAGAAATTAGAAGTCATCAGCTAGTGGGGCTGTGTTGTATCCAAGGGCCAGATTTACTAAGATGCGGGTTTGGAAAAGTGGAGATGTTGCCCATAGCAACCAATCAGATTCTAGCTTTTACTTTCCTATTACATACTAGAGAATGTCAGCTAGAATCTGATTGGTTGCTATGGGCAACATCTCCACTTTTCCAAACCCACAGCTTAGTAAATCTGGCCCCAAGTCACTGTGAACCTCTGGTACATCCTGCAATAACATGTGACTTATACTACTGCAAGTGGATTCAATAAATGTATAAACATTTTCTATAAACATTCTGTAATTATGGATATATTTGCGATAATTTAATTCATGAATTTTGATTTAGTTCCTCTTTATATCTAGCAACTGTTTGCAAATCATATACTTTAATAATATTGTATCACACAGATTTCTAAGTATAAAAAAAAATCTGTTGTCAATTCAGTGTTTTACTACTGTGACTCTGCTGCCATCCTGTGGTATATTAGCCTTATATCTGTGGCACTGAATCTGAGTTTTGCAATTACACTCTCAAACACCAGAAAATACCCATTTTGTAAATCTTTACCTTGGGTTGAGTTCAGGTCTCAACTTGTAACAGCAAAATATGAACGCAATAACACGTAGCGGAAATCCGCACGCAATGATACCGTATGCAAAATAATGAAGGTCCAGTCGCAGGTTGTGTTCCAAGACACAAAAAGATATATTACCAATAATCAGCATTAATCCAAACAGCACCGCTTCCAGATACAGCAAGAATACCAGAACTGGCATGAGTTTCTCCACAGAACCCTCTCTACTCTTTAGGAGTAGGCATAGCTTTTATAACAATCTTTATCAAAAGGTTGATGACATCACTGCAATCCGATCTTCTGGCATCTGGTTGATGGATTCCTCAGGTCATCTTATGGATCCTATGGTGATTGGTCCTTAGAGGGTCTTTTGTTCTTCTGGTAGCATCATTAACATATTACACATGGTTTACTTAACTAAATGCAAAGGTCTCAACCATGCTGTCTTACACAAAGAAACATATATCATTAATCTATCTATTCCTATAACAACATCCATATCATTGCTAATACAACATAAAATGCTACTCTATAAGCCTAAACATGACAATAATATAATCTTCCTAAGTTAAGCAGTTGTATAATAGTTGATTAGGAACTCCTGTGAATAAATATATATCTTTAGAAACATGGAACACATTTTGTTTAAACATACACATTGCACTTTTATGGATTTAGGACTGGGAACATAGATATATCACCGTGCATAAAGATGAGCATGCCCATGGTAGCGTGTTCATGAACATGGTAGCATGTTTACACATGGGGTTGCATGTTTCCCGCCACAAGAATTATTTTGTTTAATGTTTAAATCGCATACAAAGGGCTCCATTTACAAAGGTCATTTTAGCCTAAATCACCCATCATTGTGGGAGTTTAGCAGCGAGTAGGCAATCACCGCATTTACTAAAGGCAAAGTCCCGGGACTTTTGCCTTTGAAAAAAATTGCTATGGCAAACATTGATTTTTTCTGTGTCAGACATAGCAATCGCCGGGTTTACTAAGCATCGCTTAGTAAAATCTCGGGCGACTTGCTAGTAAAAAGTGCCATTTAAAAGCGCCTGCTGTGTGTGGTGCTTTCATAGCTGCAAAACACATGTCAAAATCTTTAACATATCTTTCCTAAGCAAAATGTCTAGCGCAACATGCTAAGAAACCTTAGCATGCATGCGCTAATAGTACTAGAAGGCACAGCATGGCCATGTGTTTCAGGCCATGCTGTGCATTATAGTACTGTAAGCGACAGCATGCCAAGGGTTAATGGCATGCTGCCAAAATGTTCCCCAATCCAAGTAAAAAAAAAACACTGGCCCTTCGTTTTAAGTAAAACAATAAATGTCTCCACCATTATACATTTTTTCTAAGCTGTTCCCTCTATAGGTAAAATTTAAAGACCTTTCCCCACTGTTCACAATATGTAATGTATTGTTCCCTGTGTAATATATATTTTATGTCCTGTCCCCGTCTAAATTATTTTGGTAACTGTGTGTTTTGCATTAATTATAAAATACATTGGTAACCTCCGATGCTTAAAAACATTGTCTGCCCCTTTGTTCTTGATAGAAATCCTTATAGTCCTTGTGATGATAATTATTAGATTGTGATGTTATTGTGCAGTGTTAAAAAACAAAATGTTACATATGTAGCCCGAATAGGGCCCCTGTAATGCCCAAATTCATTCACCGGAGGGATCGAGAGAGCGGACGACACTAGGATCCCCTCTGTGGGTCTCCTGTCCTTTATTTTCATTAACTCCTGTCCCCGAGAGACATGGGAGCATACCCAACAATTATTTTGATTTAAGACCTACCCTACCAGGGAGTTATTGTGGTCAAAAGTACGGCCATCAAACATAAGGTCATTTCTGGACTGGCATCTTTAGATGTAAAACTTTCTTCTATAATGGGGTTACAAGGCATTTGCAATATTCTTCAGATCATAACCCTTTACACTGCCTCTGAACTCCAGCGTGGACAGACCGCTTCTTCACTCCTGAAATGGAACTACCTGACCAAATTACATGTCTTGTACCATTACTAATCCGATACTCATCCTTCACCTCATTACCAGACCCATTCTCCTCCACCCTTTTACCGTGACATGAACACGCCAAGCTAAAAAACACAAGAGAAGACAGACTCCGTGTGATGGGATGATCTATCTCCCTCTTTAGTTCAGGCAGTTGTTACGTTTCCTCCCAGAATAAGCAATCGAGTGTTGGGGTTATCGTCTAAATTTCCTCTGTGTCCCGAACCTCCTCTGGGCTGACAGATCTCTTACAGTGAGATAAATGTATCCACGTATACCTCAAAAAGACTTTGACTAAAGTGGTGCTGGTCAGCAATACCTGATACGGTCCTTCCTACCTGGCAACAAGACAACCTGAATGTAAAAAGTTTCTTATCATCACAAATTCACCAGGTTCAATATCATGACAATCTGTTTGTGGCATATCCGGGGCCAACAGCTTTAAACTCTTCTGCTGTTGCTTCAGATGCTTACTCATTTGTATGAAGTACTGGACAATCACTTCACTAGTATATTTCAATTTATCCTGGGGATCTACCATCAAATAGGCTTGGCGCCCAAACAGTATTTCATATGGTGACAAATTAAGTGGGGATCTAGGAGTGGTCCTGATGCTGTGAAGGACTAATGGTAATACTTTGACCCATGCTAATCCAGTCTCAGCCATTATCTTACTTAATTTGTTCTTAATGGTCCCATTAACCTTTCTACTTTCCACACTGGCTTGTGGGTGATAAGGGGTATGTAGCTTACTTTTAATGCCCATCAGATGGCACATGCTTTTAAACACCTCCCCTGTGAAATGGGTACCTTGATCACTCTCAATTGCTCTAGGGATACCAAACCTACACGCGAATTCCTGAGCTATCTTCTTAGCAGTAAACGCAGCAGTATTAGTTGCGACTGGATATGCCTCCATCCAATGTGAATACAAATCTACACATACTAATACATACCTCAAATCCCTGCAGGATGGTAGTTGAATAAAATCGATTTGTATAACCT
Source organism: Limnodynastes dumerilii (assembly GCA_011038615.1). NCBI lineage: Eukaryota > Metazoa > Chordata > Amphibia > Anura > Limnodynastidae > Limnodynastes > Limnodynastes dumerilii. The sequence goes on along the minus strand of WWET01003243.1, from coordinate 90,862 downwards.
GAAAGGACCTTCTGTTGGAGGAACGTGAGATGGTTCAGTTGGAATCATTTTTCCAACATTCTTCCTCAGACATATTAGATATGACTTAACTTTCTTAAGTGCCAGTGCGGAGAATCCTGGTGTGCTCCAGTAAGATCTTACCAACCTACACATACCTTCCATCCCTAAGTGAGTCATGCCATGTGCTGCTTTAGCTAGGGCTGGAAGATATGCTCTGAGAGCAACTGGTTTTCTGTTCAATCTTTCCAAAGCTCATCAAGCTCTTGAATACATTCTTTTGCCTTCCAGACAGCTTTTTCCTGTGAGGAACACAAATCTTGCATATCAATTATATCACATATCGCAGCAACGCCGCACTTACCCGCTCTGCAGTCCGGCGGCGGCTGTCTCCTCCCAGCGGTCCCGTGTGTCTGGAAGCCAGAGACTGTCACCCGAGCAGTGACAGTCTCCATACTCACCAGCAGCAGTCTGCAGCGGCATCCTTGTGGAAGTCCTGGCGCCAGCTCTGAGTCCTGATTCAGCCTTGCCTTGCCTGAGTCCTGATCCAGCCTTGCCTTGCCTGAGTCCTGATCCAGTCCTGCCTTGCCTGAGTCCTGATTCAGCCTTGCCTTGCCTGAGTCCTGATCCAGTCCTGCCTTGCCTGAGTCCTGATTCAGCCTTGCCTTGCCTGAGTCCTGATCCAGTCCTGCCTTGCCTGAGTCCTGATTCAGCCTTGCCTTGCCTGAGTCCTGATCCAGTCCTGCCTTGCCTGAGTCCTGATTCAGCCTTGCCTTGCCTGAGTCCTGATCCAG